>KE506913.1:2753-14181 GCA_000441515.1 Elaeis oleifera
GCGTCATTTAAAGAACAAAAGTTCTTTTGGTAATTGGAGTGTAATGGTTTCACGGCCGCACGGCATCACGCGGGCGTGTGGGCGATCACGCGAGCGCACAGGCGGACGCACGGGCGGATGCGCAGGTGGACACGCGGGCGGGCGCACGGGCGGACGCGTGGATGGGCACGACGTGCGGGCGTGCGGCGCAGGTGGGTTCGCAGGGAGTTTTGCTGGCAGACATAGTGGCGAACAGATGGATTGAAATTAAGAAAAAAATATAATACTTGAAATACTTCAAGAGGAAGAATTTGTATTTCTTATCTGCTTGTGATCTTTCCATCTCATCCATCCATCTTTTAGTCCTTAGTATTTCTTAGTCCCACATCGAAAAATTATGTAAAACTCCTTCCTCCTAACACCTATAAAAGGCTCTTGTACTCCCATTTGAGGATCATCCCAGAAATTCTTCTAGAGCCTTGCATAGAGGGAGAGAAAGGGACTACTTCATGAGCAACTAGGCTAGCAATCTCGAGAGTGAAGAAGAAATTTTATAACGATGCAGAGCGAATTTATTGTTCTAAATTTTCTTGTATTTCTTCATATGCAATAAAGATTATGCTTTTATTAAATTGTTATGAGTTCTTTATCTACTCTCTTTCATATGCTTTTATTTATGCTTTCCTATTAGATTAATATTAAGAATAATTTTTACTTTTCGGAGACGCACCGTGATCTACGGATACGGGGCATGTCGAGGAAAGAAGAGTTGTTACCTAGTACTTTCCGAAGATGGACCGTGATCTACGGATACGGGGCGTACCGAGGAAAGATAGGTATTTTTTCTAAGATTAATCACATCTATTTAATTAAAAAAAGAGATACAACTCTACTAGTACAAATTAATTCAAAACTCCCGAGCTCTTATTTCTAATTATATTAATTTTTAGATAATTATTTTTAAATCAAAACAACGCTTCTTTCTTTATTTTGCAATCTCAACTTAGCCCAAGGTCCCTGAGGATACGATCTCGACTCATCCTACCTACGTAGTGAGTAGAGTTATTTTTGGTGCTATCAACGACTACGCATCAGAAACACATAGGTATAAATGTACTTTAGACCTAAGGTCACCATAGTGATTTGTAAGTAACCCACTATGCTTTAGTGCCGAACTATCTGGATTTTTAATACAATGATGAAAGGCTACTGGGTACAGTCAAGTACTTACGAAATCTGTGTGTGGATGAAGATGGGATTGACCCCTCTGGATTATTGAAGTTGATGTATCGCTATATTTTAATTTAGTAAAGTCTTGGCCAGAGAAATCCATGAAACGGATTTGAAAGGTTGAAATACAATATGGATGAAGCAATCTTGATTGACAGTTAACTTGAGACCATCCTAGAGCATCTAGGGTCAAAAGGATGAATTATGTGGTATCCATGAGTATGAGATCTGAAATATTCTTTGCAATAATTCGACCTATCTGGATGTCAGGAACCATTGCTAGATGGTATCTCGATTAGTGCAGGAATTAGTTCCTGTGCTACCTACTTAGTGTTTGAACCTATGGAGTCACGCACACAAGTCAGACAAAGTAGGAAGAAATTGACCTATGTTTATATATCCAATCTGGAAGTACTTAATTTGATTGAACATATAAGCTAATTTGATTGAGAATTGAGTTATGGATCAAACGAAATTGAAGAGTTGACTATGTCTAGCTAGCACTACACATGAGGTTCAGGTTCAATCCCAGGGATGAACAATTTCTATCTATGATCCATGGAACATATGAAAGATTAGATTTAAGTACTAATTAATTTCAGATTAGATTTAAATTAATTAGACTTAAATAGTTTCAAAATTCAAGTTAGACTTGGTACAAAAGTCTTAAAGAGTTTAAAATTGTCAGCCTTTCAAAATTATTTCGAACCGGCTTCAAATCTGATTCGAATCAGATCTGTTTTGGATGAGATATGAGTATTCCTACTTGCACTAGGAATACCCACTTATGAAGCATAACCAAAATTTATTTGGTGCTTATTTGGAGTGTCCCAAGTGGGTGTGGGAGTGGGTGCAAAGTGGATGTCATAAGTGATGGCAATTATATCTTATGTAGGAGTTCTTCTTTCATGAGTATTGGACCAATTCAAATCAGATTTGAATAAAGAGTCCTCCTCTCATTGGATTATGAGAATTATCTATAAATAGAGAGGATCTCTACCTATGGATGAGAGAAGAGAATAGAATAGCAAACAAATCAAATTGAGAGAAAAAAAAGAGAGAGAGATAGGCGTGTGAAGAAAGAGGTCTTTCATCTTCTACATCTCTCCTTTTGTTGCTACCTCCTCTCCTTGGGTGTGGATCCTTGTTGGGCATCCTACCTACTGGTGTAAAATGTCACGTCATCACTTCTCATCCCTCGATTGATTGAGTTGTGAAGTCAATTGGACTGGAGTTCATCCTGCTTTCCTACAGCATCTGACGTGCATGCGAAGTAGAGAGTTTTCATATCCAAGCCTCTGCGAAGGTTTATCAGATAATTTGAGATTTGATCCCTGATTTTACTGTGATTTAGATAAGAATTTGATTCTTAAACAAGTAGAATATTAGAAAAAATTTTAGATGCAACCTGGGCATTCTGGAGGGAAACTATTTCCTTCGCTTTAGTAGATTCTTCTTCTCCACGAAGAATCTTAGCCTTGAAACTTAGATCAACTCCTTGATTTAGACTGCGAGATTAACTCCTTGATCTGCAGCCTTCTTCTTTTCTCCTCGTTCTTCACTGTAGATGGACAGCACCTCTACTATTGACATGTGGAAATATGGGATGCCCAACCCTTGGATGTGGAAAAGAAGAGAGGAAGGAGAGGAGGCATGGAGAAGGGAGGGAGAGAGAGATTTTTTCTCACAAAAATTCTATCCTTTGAAATCCTAGAGACATTCTCTTTATATAGGTACTATCCTGACTCAAAATAAGAATCCAATTACCTTAAAAGATATATTCTTATCTCATAAGAATTTTCTACCTTTTAATCTGATTTATTCTCAATAAAATCAAATATAATTGACAAATAATCAGTCTCTTAAGATAGGTACAAGAGGCGCCCATGGAATATAAGTTAGGTAGTTGGGTGCCAACTCTTAACGCCCACATTAGGGTTTGATCAAGAGAGGGGGCATGGTCCCTCTCTCTCTCTCCTCCATGCCATGCCACATAAGAGGGGTGGGACCCTCTTGCAATATCCTGAGATTTGGTGCCCTATTTCTTCCAAAATTGAAAGAAGGTGCCACCCATTCTTCCCTTTATTCCACATGCACACTTAGAGATAATTAAGGGATAAAGAAGAGATAATGTTAGGATAATTATGCCAACTAATTGACTTAATCAAATTCTTTTGGACTCACAATTAAGAGTCCAATTAAATTCAAATTGATTTAGGTTAGGTTCAAGGCTATAGACTTGATCAAATCGAAGTCCCAAAAAAAATTAAGTTTAATCATGTGCTAATATGATTCTCATAAACTTAATAGGATTTCAATAAACCCTAACCCAATTAGAACTTCATAAATCCAATTGACAAATTTGAGATTAAATCTCTTAATGTGTGACCCCATAGGTTTCATTCTATCTGGTAGTGAGATATATTATGATCTCCATCACAATATTATCGAAACTCTTTTCTATGGATTGAAATATTTTTAATTCTATCTTTCGAGGATCATTGATCATCAAGACAATGTCCGATGAGTCTCACAATCTACCGGTGACACCTAGCAGTATGTAGTGTTAACCTAGTAGAATGAAAAATAAACCCCTAGGTGCAGTTATCATATGATTCAGTCTTTCTATCGTGACTCCCCACTTAATAGAGATCATGGAGAACTCATCAGAACCCATTGTCAGTCATATGCTAGATTGGCTTGACTCGAGTTCATTTGTGAATCTCGTAGAAACTCTTTTCCAGTATTCATACTTATTTTGGCCAAAGACTTTCTGAACTCAGTCTCGCGAATTGCATAGGACTTCTTCTTTTCTACCAAGATCGATAGATTCCTTCTAGGTGTATCTTACTCCAAATAGCGAACCTGAACCTACTAAAGCCAATGTATACAGTAAGGATCCAAATGGTTAGAGATCAAGAGAATGTGCAGTCGAACCCAGTAGCCTCATTGTGAATAGCCCATAACACCGCAGGTCAAAGGATCACTCACACCACTGCAGCATCGAGAAGACCACTGATGAGTGAGTAAACATCCATGTGGTCTCATGTTGGTCATGCTCAGTGCAAGTTATTTTTAACAATCATCTGCACCTTCATCTCGGTGTCTCTATACTGTAGACCCGAGACTCATCTGCCCATAAGGAAGGTGAATCGTGCACCGATCTCAAATGGATTGATCACTGCCCTCCATGATGATCCTTTGATCGGAAGTATTTAAAAATTAACCACTAATTAATGTATGTTTTAAATTTTAATACATTAAAAATATACAAAAATCATCTTTATTAATTTTTAGGACAAATCATAGACACATAAACATGATTGGAATGAAAAGGCCCTTTATTGATAATAAAAAGATTATAAATACAAGTTTAAGCTTTGGAATTACATAATGTGTCAGCCAACAATTGACTTCTAGAGTACAAATCTAACAAACTCCTACTTGATCTAAAGTCAATTGGTCATATACGTAAGACCCATCTTCTCAAGATGAGCTTCAGTCTTTTACTGGCTAAGAGGCTTGGTTAGCGGATCCACCATGTTCAATGCAAAATCAACTCTCTGCACCTCGACGAACTTCTTCTCGAGGTATTCACGTATGATGTGAAATTTTTGCTCTATGTGCTTGAACTTCTGATGAGATCTGGGCTCCTTAGCAAGGGCTATGGTGCCATTATTGTCGCAGTGCAATGTAATGACATCTGATGGCATCACATCCGACTCCGTAATTTCAAAGGCGGTGATGTACTCGACTTTCATGATCGACTCTGTAATAATTAGCTGCTTGAAACTCTTCCAGCTAATCGTACCACCATTACATAGGAAGATACATCCTGATATAGACTTTCTATCATCGACATCAGCCATAAAGTCTGAATCAGTATATCCTTCAATTTTTAGTTTTGACCACCGAAGACCAACATCAAATCTTTTGTCCTTCTTAAATACTTAAGGATGTTTTTAATAGCAATTCAGTGTTCTTCACTTGGATTTGCCAGATATCTACTCATGACACTTATGGCAAGTGCTATATCAGGATTTGTACATAACAAACATACATGAAGCTCTCTATTACCGAAGCATAAAGGATCTTGCTCATGCGTTGGATCTCCTCAAGTGTATCCAGGCACATCTTTTTAGAGAGATAAATACCATATCTAAGGGGCAAAAGATTCCTCTTAGAGTTTTCATGCTGAATCTCTTCAGCACCTCTTCTATGTATATTGACTGTGAGAGACCTATCATTCTCTTAGATCAATCTCTATAGATCTTATACCAAGAATGTAGGAAGCTTCTCCTAGATCTTTCATGGTGAACTCTTTCGACAACCATACTTTGACTGACGTTAGTATAAAAATATCATTCCCAATTATGAGGATGTTATCCACGTATAATATGAGGAATGTGACAGTACTCCTACTGACCTTTTTGTACACACATGGCTCCTTTTATTTTTGATGAAATCAAATGTTATAATCGCATCATTGAAGTGAGTGTTCCAACTCTAAGATGCTTGCTTGAGTTTATATATGGACCTTTGCAGCTTGCAGACCTTATGATCATGATTACTGGATGTGAAATCCAAAGGCTGCTCCATATAGATATCTTCTTCAAGATATCCATTTAGAAAGATAGTTTTCACATCCATCTGTCAAATTTTATAATCATGAAAAGCTGCTATCACAAGTAGAGTACAGATAAATTTTAGTATAGCCACAGGCGAAAAGATTTCATGATAGTCAATGTCTTCATGTTAACTATAACTTTTGTAACTAGCTTTGCCTTATAGATCTCTACCTTACCATCTGACCCAATTTTTTTTTATAAATCTATTTACACCCAATAGGTACAATATCTTTAGATGGATCTACAAAGGATCCAACCTGATTGGAATGCATGGAGTCAATTTCTGACTTTATTGCTTCCATCCATTTCTTAGAGTCTATATCTAACATTGCCACATCATAGGTTTTGGGATTATTCCTAATGTCCCTATCTCCCATAAAGAGCGCTTCTTCCAAATCCTCTGTAAGAATACTTAAGTATCTTTCAGGAGGTGGGAGACCCTACTTGATCGATGAAGTGGAGGAGGTATCACATCTATTGGCTCATTATTGGGTTCAGGCTCTTGGACTCGATGCTCTTCGGAGACTTTCTCTTCGAGCTTAATCTTCTTCTCATTGCCTCCATCTTGGATAATTTTTTTTAAAAAAATAATATGATGGCTCACAATCATATTGTGATCCTTAGGAAGATAGAAGTAGTATCCCATGATTTTCTTAGGATATCCAATGAAGCGAGTCCTAAAGGACCTAGCCTCTAATTTGTCTACCTACTGTCGCTTGACATGGGCCAAACATCTTCAAATATTGAGGTACCCAAGAGTTGGCTTCTTACCATGCCCTAACTCATATGGTGTGGTAGAAACAGATTTAGAGGGAATCTAATTCAAAAGATGAATCGCAGAAAATAAAGCATGTCCCCAGAGAAAGACAGAAAGGTCTGTGAATCTCATCATGGACCGAACTATATCTAATAGAGTCTGATTCCTCTTTTCGGATACTCCATTGAGCTGAGGTGTCCCTGAGAGTGTCCACTATGAGATAATGCCATTATCTTTAAGATAGGCTCAAAATCTCCCACTAAGGTATTCTCCTCTTCAATCTGATCGAAGAATCTTTATAGATTTTTTGATATATTTTTCTACTTCATATCTGAACTCTATGAATTTTTTAAAAGCTTCAGACTTTTGGTGCATCAAATACACAAACCTATATCATGAATAATCATCAGTAAAGGTTATGAAGTAGATATAACCACCTCTAGCTTATAAATCAAATGGACCACACTTGTCAGTATGTACCAGGGCTAATATCTTGTGGCCCTTTTTTCTTATCCCATAAAGGTAGCTTGGTCATTTTTTTTAAAGACACGATTCACAAACTGGATAAGACTCGAAAGTCAATGGTCCGAGAAGACCATCTTTCTTCAATTTCTTGAGTCTGTCCTCTCTAATATGGCCTAGCCTAAGGTGCCACAAATACTTTTGGCTAATCCTATCTCTAGATCTCTTAGACCCTATAGCATTCACTATTTACTCATTAATATTTACACTCACATCCGTATACAAATGATAAAGATCGTCAATCAAGAAAGCACATGCAACAATTTTATTTTTGAAGTAAGTTGAATACATGTCATTATTGAATAAAATTATAGTTATCCTGTGCCAGCACAGAAATAGAAATCAAATTTTACTGACTACAGGTATATAATAATAGTCTTTCAAAAGCCAATTAAGTTCTAACGGTAGCCGTAGAGGTGTAGGTTTCGATGGCCACAGCAGCAACCCTTGCTTTATTGCCAACCAGGAGAGTGATCTCGCCTTCCCTCAGCCCCCTAACTTCATCAAGATCCTGCATAGAAGTGTACAAATAAGCATTTGAACTAGAATCAAGAACCAACTAGAAGAAGAGGAAACCATTAGATTAGTTTCAATAATGAGCAATTCAGACATACCTTCAGAAGACCCATCCTTCTTCCTACTCTTGACAGTCATCAGGTAGGCCGGATAGTTCCTTCTCCAGTGGCCTTTGACGTTGCAATGAAAATATTTTCTTATCATCAGCCTTCTTCGGAACCTGCATCTTGGGATTGGCCTCGTTCTTCTACTTCTTCATGAGCTTTTTTTCTTCTTAAAAGAAGACTTCCTTTTAGAGAAAGCCCGCTCCACAGCTAGAACTATGCCCTTGAACTCTTCAAGGTGCCTTCTGTTATTACCAGCATATTCAATAACTCGAGCAAAGTGCTATTATTTATTCATACGGTAGTTCATGATGAACTATCCATACGAATCAAGAAGAGATTGGAGGATCAGTTCCACCTACAATTCTTTGTCCATGTTCGTACTGAACTTTTGAAGCCCCTCTATGTCTTTGATCATTGTCAGACAATGATAATTGACAGACTGTCCATCACGCATCTTTATTTTGAAAAGTCTCTGAGAGATCTCAAAGCAAACTATGCGACTCTGTTCACCATACAACTCTTGAAGGTGAACCAGCATCTCTTTGACAGTCCTTATGTCTTCATGCTGTTGCTACAGATCATTGGACATGGACACTAAGATGTAACACTTTGTCTTATTATCTTCATCCATCCACTTCTCAAGTACAGCTCGTTAATCAGAGGATGGACGAGCAGGTAACACAAGTGCATCCTGGTCAAGGACATGGGTGAGTTTCTCAAAGCTGAGAACAATTCTCAGATTTCGGAGTCAGTCTTTATAATTTATGCCCATTAAACTATTTTATCGAGGATATAGGCTAAAGAGTTGGAACTCGACATGGTTATCTGTAGAAAAATAGTTTCTAGTTAAATATTTATACTTATAAAATTATTTATTTAGAAACTTTAAATAAATAAAGGCTCCCACTATTTCTTCAAATCTCCCACACTCTTTGGATGGAGAAACGAAAATCTATACGCGATCAATTTCAAGTGGATACTGTAGTCCCATTAATCTATATACCTCATCTAACAGTTATTGGTGAGTACAGACCAATGAGTGGATAACACTTTATCCATTGCTTCACTAAGCAAGATGTAGTGAGCTTGATCTTTAAGTCCTGTGGCCTCACCTAACAGTTGTTTGTACATTTCTTAGTTAAGTTAGACCCATCGTTCACCAGTGGATGCAAAGCCATCATTGAGACCCTCATCTAATAGTTATTGAGCCCAACCCCATCTCTACGTCGGGACATCAAATATCAATAGGGTGATTGTACCTTCTTGATTCAACCAAACCACTGTAACCAATCGAGAACGATCAACGCTAGGAACGCAACCACATCTCTAGAATGATGGAAGACCTCTAGACTTAATATTTAGTGAGGAGATTTAGGTTTAGGTCTCTTCTAAATCAGCAGATCTAATATTTGACTAATTATATTAGGTCAGCACATCAATATGTCTAACCATCCTAGTTGGCATAGGTGAACTTGAGTCCACGGTAACCTAATATGAAACTAAATCTCCCAAGATGGCTAGGTAAGTTAAGATGTGTGGGGTCCCCCATTGCTTTCCTAAACATCAATCAAAATTGGCCAGATCAGACAATGGAATCAATTAAATAAACACCAACTAAATACTTACCTTAGACACCAAATTAGTTAATTAGAATCGATCAGGTTAACCTATTGAAATGGGTCCAAATCACTGAGCCAAATTCGATCTTGAGTCTATCAACTCACTATTGAAATTTCGATGTCGGGGTATACATGTATGTTTCAATTTTTTTTTTTAAATATGACAGTGGAATAGAAGATTAAAACTTCTTTTAATCTATATCATGCATGTATAAAATATAAACCACAAGGATCTACTTCATATACTAAAATTGAACATATGCTGAAATTAAATATGTGATGGAATCACATACTTATTTCATAATTCTTTTCATCAAATCTGAATCTAGAAGAGAATAGGCTTTCTCTTAGCCGCACAAGTACCTAGCCTCTATGGGTATCCACTCAGGATCAGCATGGAATAGCTCTCTTAAAATTAATTTTCTTTTCCAAGAAAAAGCAACCTGCGAATCTGAACGAAGCTTGGATTGTGATCAACTCTTTAATCCTTTCTTAATCTTTACTTTCTTTTCTCTTACTTTTCTTCTCTAGATTATGGAGCAACCAGAGAGTACAGAGTAGCAAATAAGAGGGACACCCAACAGCCCTTGGGTGTGGAAGAAAGAGGATGCCCAAGCTTGGGCGTTGATGCTCCAAGGGAGAAGAGAGGGAGAGGAGAAGAGAGGGGTGTGGGGATCTCCTAAGGAGATGTGGGGCTGCTGGTTGAAGTGCCTAGGGATCTTAGGGGACATCTCTTTAAATAGGCATAAGGTTTGAATCCTATTCAAAACCAAACAAACACTTAATATAAGTCCTACTTGTATTATATTTTCTTATTCCTTTAGTTATTTGACTTCCTTTAGGAACTAATTAGGCGCTAACTATTAGAGCCCTTGCACCCACAAAATCACACCCCACTTTGCACCCATAAGATGCCCCATAAAGGATCCACATGCCCTCTAATAGATAGGTACGTCCAACTGGATCAAATCAAGTGGTATCCAATCAAAACTATCAAGAAATTAATTAAGGACTTGCACCCTTAATTCATTTGATCCAAAATCTTAGACACCCAATATTTGAAGCCTAATAAATCTAATTCATTTAGATTATTTACAGATAATTTAATTTAAATTAATCTTATCAAATAAAAAATTCAAATATAAAGAGAAAATTGGGTCCAATCATGTGCTAGCAAGGTTATCTTGAACCTAATATGATTTTCTAAACCCAATTGAGACTTCATAAGCACAATTACTTATTCTAGGTCTAATCTCTTTGTTGTGTAATCTCCTAAGTTTAATTCTATCTGGTAGTGAGATATACAATGATTTCTATCATTATATCATTGAAACTCTTTTCAATAGATCAAATAATTTCACTCTAACTCATCAAGGATTGTCGATCCCGAGCAATCTTAGTAAGCTCTCACAATCTACTAGTGAGATCTAGCAGTATGTAGTGGCAACCTAGTAAATTAAAATGAACCTCAAGGTGTAGTTAATGTATGATTTAGTCTCTCTATCGTGAGTCCCGACTAGATGGCAGGGCATGGATAAATCGTCAAACTTCATCATCAGTCATATGATAGATTTGATTAGCTCAAGTCCAATTGTGATCCTTATGGAAACTCTTTTCCGACAATCACACTACTGTGGCCACAGACTCTTGGACTTAATCTTTTAAATCTCATAGGATTACTCTTTTCTATCAAGATCGATAGATCTCATCTTGATGCATATTCTACTCCTACAGTGGATCAACTATCATCAACATCCACTACAAAGACTTACTAAGATCATATTTATGTGTCAGTCAACATCCAGCAGCCTCACTACAAGCAGTCATACCATCACAAGTTAAAGGACCATTCACACAACTACAGTATCGAGACAATCACTGACGATCGAGTATAAATCTAAGTGATCTCTCGTATAGTCACACTCAGTACTAGTTGTTCTCTAACAACTATCCGCACTCATCGCTTAGTGTTTCTACACTGTAGATCAGAGACTCATCTATCTCGAAGAAAGTAATCTATGTGTCAATCTATCTAGATTGATCACCATTTCATGATGATACTATAACTAA
>KE506915.1:74866-97432 GCA_000441515.1 Elaeis oleifera
AACTAAATACCTTTATTTATTTAAACATTAGTACATGAGTTGTCGGGAGACAAAAAGAATATCCATTAATTAATACATTTTTGATTGGCTTATAGGGCATATTCCTTTCACCTCCAGGGGTGGAATCGTGATCGGACAGAGGGCTCTCCGCCTTCTGTTTTCCCTTTTCGGGGGATACAGGGCGACTGGCCCAAGTGGGCCACCCGATCGTCGGATTCTGAAACTCTGACGATGCTCTTTCCAGCCGCACAGATGCCTGCGGCTGTTGCTGCTGCTAGAAGACAATATCCATAGAAGATTGTCTGATAGAAGAGTCCGGAAGGCGTTATGGGAGTTCATCCGCCGGAGGAGTTCGATTGGCACTTATAGAAGGCTGATGGCTTGGAGAGGTACGAAAGACACTGGAGACAATCGACCGCCATAGAAATCCAGCTGCTGGAGCCCGTCCGTCGTAAAAGTTCATCTGGAATCCATCCGCTGTAGAAGTTCGAACGGAGTCCGATTCTTGTAGGAGTCCGGAAAGAGGCCGCTTACTGTAGAAGCTCGGATGAAGTTCGGAAGGCGGTCGACCACTGTAGAAACTTGGATGGAGTCTGGTTATTGTAGGAGTCCTATTGTTGAAGAAGCCAAGTCATTGACGAAGTCCAGAGGGAGCTCGGAGTAAAGTCGATCGTGATAGGAGGAAGTCTAGAAGAGATTCGGAGAGTAGTTGATCACTGTAGGAAATCGGTTGATAGTGAAGCCCAGAGGGCATTTGGTGTAATCCGACAGACAATTGAAGGAGCTCATTATTGGAGAAGTCCGGAGGGTACGGTAGGAGTTCGTCCGTTGGAGGAATCTAGAGGGTACTGTGGAAGGTTTGCTGCTGGAGGAGTCTGAATGGTATTGTGGAAGCTCGGACGACCGGGGGGTTTAGAATGACGCCGCACGAGGTCGGAAGCTGGAAGAGTCCTGGGAGGGTTAGCCTCTTATGAACTTCGACTGGGGTTATTTTATACCCAACAGTTGTCTATCCATAATAAAATCTATTTTTTCTTAACAGATATAGATATGAATACAGATATTAGTCAGATGTCCAACTTTTTATCTATATCTGAATGAATTCGGATATAAAATTGGATCCAAACGGTATTACCTGACACACTTTCACCCCTATCTTCATTTATTTACTTGGCAAAATGTGTAAGAATTAATTATTTTTCAATAAAATTTTAAATGTTTTTGATGAAAGCCTTTGGAAAATGTACAAATCTCAAAGCCCCTTATTTTACGCCCCATGGATGAGGCTCACCTATCGCATAGATCTGAAAGCGCTTCAAGCACCTTCATTCATCCACTAGCCCATATCTCAAAGCATGGTTAGATTCTTACTGGTAAAAGTCTTTAGGAGAAGTACAAATCTCAAAGTGCTTCGAACATATTTATTCATCCACTGCTCCTAAAGAACAGTTACATTCTTATGTCTAAAAGTTTATTTCTTTCTGATAGAAAACTATTCTTGTCGGTAAGAATTAATCTCTCTGTAAAACCCTATTTCCTTTTGGTGAACAAGTATTTCTTTTAGGTAGAAATTTAATTCTTTCCAATAGAAGCCTTCGGAGAAGTATAAATCTAAAAGCACCATTAGTACACCCATGGTTAAGCATTGCCCAACGTGTAAATCTCAAATTGGATCGAACACCTTCATCCGCTTGCATGGCTCTCAAAGCATCAAAGTGATAGACTTACCTTGCTCAAAGTTTATTTTTTCGTTAAGGTTAAACGGGTGCTTCAAGTGTCGACACATCACACAAATCTCAATGTACTCCAAGCACCTTAGTTCATCCAACTACAGAGATCTTGAAGCATTATTCGCATATGGTCTATATTTAAGAATCAGCCACTATGTGGATCTCAAAGTACTTTAGACCCCTTCAATCATCCGCGCTCTAGAGAGGGGCGAGGGTATTTTGGTCATGTGTAATGCAGGCTAATGCTGCCTGCTGGTCGGGAAGCCAGACAATTGGTTTGGAATAGTTTGGAAGCCGAACCCAGCCATTTGAAGCTTTTCGAATAAGAAAGCCTGTCTCTTGAACAGTCTTCGCTTGCAGCTAAGGATCACACATAGTGCACATTTCAAAGTACCTCAAATCCATTCATTCATCTACCCCATGGATCACAAAAGTATCTTTTTGCATATCATAGGTAGTATAGGATCATCCACTAACAGATCTCAAAGCACTCCAAACCTCTTCATTCATCCATCTATATAGGTCCTAAAGCACTATTGGTACATGACCCATGGTCAAGGATCACCCATCCTACAAATCTCAAAGCATACATCTGCCTGCATAGATCTCAAAGCACCAACAATAAAAAGAATCACCTGCAGTACAAATCTCAAATACATTGTGTTACGGTGGTTACCGTAAGTATCTCGGATCAACGTGCCAACCATGGGATATCTCAGGTCTTCTAGTTATCATCGGGACCACTGACCCAAGGGCAGAGTTGAGACATGCAGAGCAGTATGTAGAGCAGAGCTACTTGCATCTGATCTGCCGTACGGTCTGTCCAGCATGTAGGTTATCCCCATTGCTTTGACAAGCTAATATACCTTAGCGCATAGGCTGCCCCTGTTATCACAGCCGACTTACCTCCTGATGTGTGCGACAACTGTCCACTCTGAGTGGATAAACTCAGACGTAACCAACTCTCCTAATCTCGCAAGAGCGATTGAGGGCTGAAATGTCTCGCCCGTTATAGCATATCTTGAAATCTCAGGACTGCACGATCTCATAGCTGTGTGACCAGTTGTTCGACAACATTCTATACAAGCAACCGAAGCCCCGAGGACCAAGGTAAGCTAAGCAATCTCTTTGAGAGAATTCATTGCTGCTTCTTTATTCTTTGAATCTGATTTGAGCATCGGAGGGCCCTCACCGAAGTGAAAACTTCGGTTTGAACTTGTTTTGCAGGTCACTCCAGCATCAGCATCCCTGCGCGAGGCTCATTTGCCCTTTCTCCGATCTCGACTGAATCAAGCAGCAACAGATAGAAGAAGGGCGTAATCTTCATTATACATCCAAATAAGCATCGTCCTGACTCTTCAATGCTGCCATCTCTCATTGGACAGAGAGCCAAGCCAACAACCGGACACAACAACCGACGATCGAGACTCCTCCACTAGTCCAATTGACGCTGGTCACGATAGATCAATTCAACCTACTTTTTTAGTAGGTTTAAAATTTGATGGCCGTTATTCAAACAGTCCAGACTGTTCTTGTGCCTCCCCTAATGGCACAGCGGCCTACTCAGGTAGCCCTTGCACCTCCTTCAACAGTGCAATCGGTGATTATCTCAACGGCACCATCGGTGCTTCCTGTCGTGGCACCCCTACCAAATCTGGCTCCACACTCGGCTCCTTAACCGTCACTACAGTTGAAGCTATGTGTGCCTGCTTAGAGCCCGAAGAGGTGATGGACTCATCAGAGCCATCCCAGGGTCTAACAGTCAACTAGACTGCGATCTTCTAGTCCGCGATCGGGGCATGATTCAACCTCTGGTCGCCATTCTTCATAGCATTCTGAGGCCTGCACCGTTTGAGATCTCAATATTGAAAGGCAATTTTAGGTACTCGGTAAGCAGATAGAAAGAAGATTGAGAATGCTCTCAATAATAACCACTTCTCGGTGCAACCCTATGAGGGTTTAATAGCGAGCTGCCCTTTGCATCGAAGATAGTACAGAAGCCACTCCCTCGACACTTTAAGCTGCCCAGCTAGAGGTCTACGACGAGACTGCCGACTCCGTCAACCATGTGGAGAGTTTCATGGCGGTGATGCTCCTCCAGAGAGCATCTGACACTATCCTCTGTCGAGTGTTTTCTCCTACCCTCAAGGGGGTTGTCCCACAGTGGTATTCGAGTTTGAAGCCGGTCTCCATCTATTCTTTCGAAGAGTTATGTTGGACATTCATTGGCCATTTTGTCAGTAGCCAGTGATAGCAGAAGCAGTCCGACTATCTCCACACCATCAAGCAGAAAGAGAGTGAATCGATCCGCGCTTTTGTCAATCATTTCAATGCAGCAACCCTGGAGGTTTGTGATTTGGACCAATCGACCATGATAGCTGCAATGATAAGTGACCTACTAAAAAATGACTTGAAAAAGTCATTGACAAAGACTTATCCTCAAAATTTTTTAGATATGCTAGCCCGTGCGAAGAAGTATACCCACACGGAGGAGGTCTTTGCTGAGGAGACCCCTGCTAGTTCTATAGCGACAGGACAGAATAAGGAGTGCCCTTCAAGATGAGACTAGAGAATCCATCAGTGCTCCAGATCCCCATTCCAGAAGTGAAAGAATGGGAGATCCTGAAATCATCGATATCGAAGCCCCTAGAGGAGGGATCAACAACCCTCACCTCCTAGGCATTACACTAATTACACGCCTTTGACTGTTTCTAGGGAGGAGGTATTGATGGAGGTATGAACCGAGCTGCCATAGCCTCCAAAAATACAGACGAAGCTATAGCACCATTGCGACACAAATAAATACTACTTCTACCATTGTGACCACGGTCACGACACTGAAGACTGCCTGCAGCTCCAGGATGAAATCGAGAGGCTTGTTAGGTTGGGATGGCTAAATCACTTCATCTGGAGGGCAGTACCTTAACACCGACCTCTGAGAGCTCAGCAGCTAGCTCCTTGGCCCTGACAACTGCTCCATCTGCCCTAACCCCAGCTAGCGCTGGTGCAGTAGGGAAGGCAAGTAGTAGGAGAGTAGGCAGCAATGGAAGACCGACCCATCTGAGGAGAAATCTATATGATAATTAGGGGATCGTCTGGATCAGTGGAACTCCCAGAAGTGAAGAGGTTGCGGCTCGAGGATAGGTCGAAGATGCCATTGTTTCACCAAGCAGGACGTGGAAGGTGTACTTGCCCCGCACATTGATGTGGTGGTTGTAATAGCAAACATTATTGATTTTAATGTACACCATATTTTTGTTGATAATGAAAGCTCGATTGATATTTTGTACTACTCTGTTTTCACCCAAATAGGATTTACATTAGACTGGCTAAGTAGATTCAACACTCCAATTTAGGATTTCTCCGAAAGTTCAGTAATTTCGGAAGGGATGATCAAGCTCCCTCTTAGCGTGGGTACTCCACCACAGTGAATAACAATCCAAGTCAACTTCTTGATAGTCAAACTTTCTTCGGCCTACAATGTAATTCTTGATCGTCCGAGCTTGTGGACTTTAAAGGCCGTTGTATCGAGTTACCACCTGATTGTAAAGTTTTCGATCAAGAATGGAGTGGGATAAATCAAAGGCAATCAAGCCATGGAGTGGGACAAATCAAAGGCAATCAAGCCATGGCCCGATAATATTTACCGCCAAGCTCAAGGCAGAGGGCTAACCTACCCAAGTAGAGATCCAGCCTGAGCTTCCAATAGGGCTAGATGCTCCAGATGATTTGATCGAGGAATGTGCCCAGCCAATGGAGGACCTCCTGGATGTTCCTTTGAGGAAGGAGGATCTCAACCGGATGGTCAAGATCGGCTCATGCCTAGATGAGGTAACCAAGAGTCGACTAATTTCTATTTTGTAAGAATACAGACCTCTTTGCCTGGTTGATTGCAAATATGCTCGGCATAAATCCAGCGGTGATATCCCATCTTTTGAGAGTGGACCCGACCACCATCTGGTAAAATAAAGAAGCAAAGCTTTGCCCTGGAGCACCAGAGGGCCATAATCGAGGATGTAGATAAGCTGCTCAAGACTGGCTTCATCAGAAAAGTCATGTACCCGACTGGCTGGCGATCATTGTGCTAGTCAAAAGGTGAATGAAAAATGGTGCATGTGCATCGACTTCGTCGACTTAAACAAAGCCTATCCCAAGGATAGCTACCCGTTGCCTCAGATAGACCAGCTGGTGGATGCTACTTTTGGGCATGAGCTCCTCAACTTTATAGATGCCTTCTCCAATTATAATCAGATCCGAATGGTGCCTGAAGATGAAAAGAAACAGTCTTTGTTATTGACCGTGGACTTTATTGTTATAGAGTGATGTCCTTTGGCCTAAAGAATGCAAGGGCCATCTATCAACGGTTGGTGGATAAATTTTAAAGATCAGCTCGACCACAATATGGAGGCATGTATAGATGACATGCTTGTCAAGAGCTGAGCTACCCATGTTGCTGACCTTCGAGAGACTTTTGACACCCTCTACTGATTTCAAATGAAGCTGAATCTGACGAAGTATGCCTTCGGAGTTACCGCTGGCAAATTTTTGGGTTCATGATCTCACGAAAAGGTATTGAAGCAAACCCCAAGAAGATCAAGGCCATCCTTGAAATGATGCCACCAAGGACCATCGAAGAAGTGCAACATCTTACCAATCAGGTCGCTTTGCTCAACCACTTTGTTTCTAAGTCGACCAAGAGGTGCCTCCCTTTCTTTCAGACCCTCAGACAGCCAAAAGACTTCTAGTGAACTGTCGAGTGCCAGAAGGTGTTTGAGGAGTTGAAGCAGTATCTTAGCTCTCCACCATTGCTCTCGAAGTCTCAATCTAATGAGGAGTTACTGTTATACATCACCGTCTCTCCAGTGGCGATCAACTCAGTCCTTGTCCAAGAGGAAGGATGGGTTTAGAAGCCCATATACTATACTAGAAAAATCTTTCACGATGCAGAAATCAAATACTCCAAGCTTGAGAAGCTAATCTTTGCACTGGTTGTCGCAATGAAGAAGCTTACGGGTCAGCCGATCAAGGCCATTCTCCACCATCCGAATACCTTAGGCGGATTGCAAAATGGGCTCTCGAATTGGCTGAGTTGGATGTGTAGTAATATCCAAGGCTTGCCTTTAAAGCTTAAGTATTGACAGACTTCATACTAAAATGCACCATCTCAAATGAGCAAAGCTCGAGGAATGGAGAAGGCTCAAGAAGTGAAGAGGCAGATGTAGGATTTGACTCAGAGGAGTTGTGGATGTTGCATGTCAATGGCTTGTCAAATGCAACAAGGCTAGGGGCTGGGCTCATTTTGATCGATCCTAAAGAAGATGTTGCGGGCTATGCCTTGTGCTTTGAATTTCTGACAACCAACAATGAAGTAGAGTATGAGGCTTTAATTGTTAGCCTCAAAGTGGTGAGAGAAGTAGGGGCCCTACACCTTAGAGTCTTCAGTGACTCCCAGCTAGCGGTTGGACAAATCAGGGGTGAATATGAGGCTCAAGATGAGAACATGAAGAAATACCTTTAAAAGGTAAAAACTTAACCTCGACCTTTTTGAGTTTCCTTTTTGAGTTTTGACATCCAGCAAGTCCCAGAGCAGACAATGCCAGCAGCCTTGTTGCCCGCTGACTTGGAGAACGGGATCTATTTCGAGGTACGAAAAGCCTCGAGGAGCATCTTGTCGTCCAGCAAGTTGATGAGGAACCCTACTAGATTGATCTCTTGCTCAAGTATCTCAAGTCAAACAAACTATCCACTAACCGCAAGGAGGCTTGAAAGATAAGAAAGCAAGCTGCTCGCTATGTTCTATACGATGATAGGTTGTATAAGCGATCATTCTCCCTACCCCTATTAAAATGCTTGCACCCGCCTGAGGCTCATTACGCATTGTGGGAGGTCCATGAAGGAATTTACGGAAGCCACTTGGGGGGTAGGTCTCTTTCTTATAAATTCTCCAGCAGGGCTATTATTGGCCCACTATGCAATAAGATGCAGGCACCTTCATCAGGAAGTACGATCGATGTCAAAGAATCTCCAATATTCAGCATCAACTAGCAACGCTTCTGACTCCCGTCAGCATCCCATGGTCATTCGCTCAGTGGGGATGGATATTCTCGATCCTTTCCCTCTCATGTCTGGCCAGCGCAAGTTTCTTCTGGTTGCCGTTGACTACTTTATAAAATGGGTCGAAGTCAAGCCTCTGACCCACATAACCGAGGCCATAGTAAAAGATTTCATCTGAAAGTCTATCATTTGCGATTATGGTCTTCTCAAAGTGCTCATTACAAACAACGGTAGGCAGTTTAGCGGTGTCCAGCTTCATGAATTTTGTAGAGAATATAGAATAGAGCACTGCTTTACCTCAGTAGGCCACTCACAGGTGAATGAAAAGATGGAGGTGACTAATAGAACTCTCCTGCAGGACTTAAAGGCTAGAATAGAATGGACTGGGGGGTCTTAGGTAGACGAGCTTCATCATGTGTTGTGGGCTTATCGGACCACTCAGAAGCTTCCAACTGGTGAGACCCCTTTTAATCTTGCATTCGGCACCGAAGTAATCATCCCTATGGAATTCGGGCTCTCTTCCCTCAGAGTCGAGGAATACAATGAGGATACTAATTTGATGTAGCTCCGAGCTAACCTTGACTTGATTGAATAAAGCAGAGAATGCACCACTGTCAGAATGGCTGCTTATCATCAGAGGATGGTCAGGTATTACATGCCTGTGTCAAAACCAAGAATTCCATGTTGGTGAACTGGTATTGTGGTGGGTTGAGGTTTCATAGCCCACTGAGCAGAAAAGCTATCGCCTAACTGGGAGGGCCCTTATCAAGTGGATGAGGTGGTTCACCCAAGGACTTATTGGCTCAAGCAGCTCGACGGGACTCCACTCCCTAGGCCATGTAATTCGGCCAACCTGTGTATATACTACCAATAATATTGTAATGCCACATTATGTATTAATATGGATTCTCAAGTTTATTTATCTGTGTTTGCTTACAAAAGTGGCATGAGAAGCTCAAGATTCTTTCTTATGAGCTCTACAAGGAGCTCATCTGATCGAAAGCCATAATTAACAAATGAGGGCTACCTTATAAGACCCACAATCTATGATGTGAAGATGAGAAAAGCACACGCTGCTCCGCTCACTAGATGAGCCAAGCACATGCTACCTCTCGCCTTACGAGAAGCGCACACACTGCTCCACTCACAAGATGACCCAAGCACACGTTGTCTTTCGCCTTACGAGAAGTGCACACGCTGCTCCGCTCACAAGATGAGCCGAGCACATGCTGCCTCTCTCCTTATGAGAAGTGCACATGATGCTCCGCTTATAAGATCAGCCGAGCACATGCTATCTCTCACCTTACGAGAAGTGCACACACTGCTCCGCTCATAAGATGAGCCAAGCATATGCTGTCTCTCACCTTACGCAAAGTGCACACATTGCTCTGCTCACAAGAGGTACTGAGCACACGCTATCTCTCACCTTATGAGAAGTACACACGATGCTCCACTCATAAGATGAGCCGAGCACACACTACCTCTCATCTTACGAAAAGTGCACATGCTGCTCCGCTCACTAGATAAGTCGAGCACATGCTGCCTCTAACCTTATGAGAAGTGCACATGCCGCTCCGCTCACAAGATAAGCTGAGCAGTGAGAAGTACACATGCTGCTTTGCTCACAAGATGAGCCGAGCATATGCTGCCTCTCATCTTATGAGAAGTACACATGCTATTCTGCTCACAAGATGAAGCAAGCATACGCTATCTCTCACCTTATGAGAAGTGCACATGCTACTTCGCTCACTAGATGAGCCGAGCACATACTGTCTCTCATCTTATGAGAAGTGCACACACCGCTCTACTTGCAAAATGAGCCAGGCACATGCTGCCTCTTGCATTATGAGAAGTACACAAGCTGCTCCACTTATTAGATGAGCCAACCATATACTGTCTCTCGTCTTACGAGAAGTGCACATGCTGTTTTGCTCATAAGAAGAGCCGAGCACAGGCTGCCTCTCACCTTATAAGGAGTGCACACATTGCTCCGCTTACAAAATGAGCCAAGCACATGCTGCCTCTTGCCTTACAAGAACTGTATACACTGCTCCACTCATAAGATAAGCAGAGCACACCTGCCTCTCACATGAAAATGAGAAGTGCACACGCTATCACTCACCAGATAAGTAGAGCACAAGCTGTCTCTTACAAAAAGATACATTAGGCATAGCCAAATTATTGCTTGCGGGGCAGAGTTAAATTACCTTTCATGGAGCAGGGCCAAACTGCCGTTCACGGAGCAGAGCCAGTTGTCCTCTGGTCGGAATTATCTCCACCAAAATTCATTCCAAATAATTTTATTATCCCAAATTGGAGCAAGTTTATCTAAATTCCTAAGGTCTGGATCGACTAAGATTGGGATAGTTCCAAATACCTTAAGTCAAGGCTTGCCTCTATGTGTTAGATTGAAATATGCAAGCATGACTAAAGGAGACACGAACTCCATGAAAGAAAGTTTCTTTTCATTCATCTAGTTATTTACAAATAAGAGAGTGGAATTTTCAACACCACCTTACAAAAAAAGAAGAAAAAAAGAAAAATGGTTAGTTTAATCTCCATCCGACGAAGGAGCCTCCTCATCATTGTTCCCAAGCTGAAAGCCATCGAGCACCAGATACGGCATCACCTGCAGCTAGCAGGCCTTATAGTTTTTGAAGCCATCGATGAATCTGGCGGCGACAATGTTGATGGCCTCCCTCTCAAACTCTACAGAGTCTTGATACTCCTAGATGCAGCAAGCTCAGACATCAGGAGGAATCTGCTTCAATTGGGGGGTGCATCCATCCCCAAGCCCTGATGGAGATCGTGAGGCAGAAGGCACCCTGTGAGAAGTGGATGGGCCAACGCGCCTGGCTCTAGCTCTCCTCTAGGCCTCTCTCATAAAGGCCCACCTCTCCTTCACTCTAGCCTTCACCACTGTCAAAGGAGGATGCAAAAGGGGACGTGTGGGTGTTGCCATCATAATAGAGTAAAGTTACGGTGAAGGAGAAAGATAAAATATAGGATTTCTATGCCTTTGGCCCCTATTTATAGGCACCAATGCCCACACCAATCGCCAATTGATAGGTTGAGGGAATACAACTGTCCATCGAGTAATAAATGGTGGGCCTTTCTACTACCAGAAATAAGCCCAAACGATGCTTCTTTAACCAGGGTATGATTTTGTGGTGCATTCCTATAGGTCTTACACACTTTTTCAAGCGTTACTCCATCAGAAAAGTCAATAACCATCATTCCCCTGACTGCTAGCATTGAAAAGTATAGAGCAAAGATGCCACTCGAATGACCATTTTGGATTGACGTATGTTCGCCATTGCCTCAGATCGGCATGCATTAACTATTACCTTGGATTAGCATACGCTAGAAATTGCCTCTGATCGACAGATGAGAGCAATTACCTCGATCGATCCTAGCTCAAAAGAAAATTGGTTGAAAAGAAAATCAATTGCTGTTGAAGTTCCTTTGTTCGAAACATTCCTATTTCCTATGATCGAAATTAAGTTCACTTCAAGATCTGGTGTCCTAAATCAGCCTGTGTACTGCATAATAGTGTGCAATCATGAGTGAAAGGCAGAAAGTAAGAATAGCAAACTTTGTTCATTCATTCTCTATAAAATATTTACAATAAGAGTTTTTATAATGACCCTGAAGGTCCAAGTACAAAAGAAAAAAAATAAAATTCTAAGAGGCAGCATCCAAAGTTGAAGCACCTGTCGCGGGTTCGCCGACCGCGGTAGGGTCCCAAACTTCATTTAAAAGTTTAGATTTAATTTTGGATATTTAGCAATAATCTTATCCCAAACTGACTGCTTTCCAAAGTCGTAAGTGTCAGCAGCAAATTCAACCATTCTTGTCTTGATACTCCGCTGACGCTTGAAAGTCTGCAACGACCTTAGAAGCGGCCTCTATTGTCTTCTTTTCTGCCATCTCCAACTGAGCTTCAAGCTTCTTTATGACTCTCTACAATCGAGAGTTCTCTTCGACTGCGGTCGCACTCTCCTCGAGCTGAGCCTCAAGCTCCTTTATTTCCCTAATAGTCAGGAGTTCTCCTCAACGATGGCATTGGCTCTCATGGAGGCCTCTCCAGCCTCCCTCATAGCCTTGTCCTTTGTGCCCTTAAGCATCTTGACCTCGAGCTCATACTTTTTTGCATCTTTCACAAGCTCGATGGAGCTCTCCATATACCCATTCAAGTAATGGATGAGTTGTTAAGAGAAATCTCCTATCAGCATCCAGGATAAGTATGCATAGAGTGAATAAAATTACAAGGGCTCCTACTTATCCAAATGACGATCTCCACGACTGCTTTCCTCATCTCCCTATGCCGCACGGCTAGTAGCTTGGTCATGTCGGTTGGAAGGAGTATTCCGGTGAACAGCTCATGTGCCAGCTTGTAATCTTCTAGAGCTGAAGCTGCTAGCTCCAGTCTGACTGGTGTGGCTCTAGAAACTCCAGCTGACACTGTCTTGGAAGTCCTAGCTATCTTGACCAGTGCTCCCTTGGGAGAAGAGAATGACTTAAGGACTCGACAAAGCTGGTAGGCCCGAAGGGGCTAGCAGGCTCAGAGTTACTTGCTCGAAGCCATGATCCGTTTGGCTTCTTCGATCTCTGTCGGAAGCTGAGGCAACCGATGAACCGACCCTCACAATTCTGAAGTCGCTGATGTGGGGAGATTCAAGCTCTTCCGACCTAGAAGCAAGCGATGCTGGGGACTTCCGATCCTAATACAAGTGCTCCGACCATCCGCAGGCTCAGCTACCTTTTTCGATGGACTTTCTATTCTAATTCTTCATTTCTGTTAGATCCATCTTTGCAACAGTCTCAGTAACTAGCACAGTCAAAGGCTTAGCATACAGCCAAAGGATTTATAAAAAAAAAGAGAGAAAATAAAGTTAAAGATGGATGGCTCCGAGGCAGGTGATGCGTGTGCACCTTGAGGCCGGCCTAACTGATTGCAATGTTGAATAGCATCTGGCTGATAGAAGCTCTTTCAGCTCTGGGACCTTGAAGCCGCACAGGATTTCCACCTCCTACCTCAGGCGTTCATCCTTTAAGGGCTCTTTCAGCACCACCTCTTGAGGTTCACTCCAGACAACAAGCCTCCAATCTTCACCTGACACTTGAGAGATGAAGAGAAAACGTCCCTTCCAGCCATGGACTGTCGTTGAAATATCTTGGATTAGCGGGTGGATGTTATTCCTCCTTTGTGGTGACATGTACCACCACCCACGAGACTCTGGATGCCTTTTAGACTGAAGAAGAAGCAGAAGAGTGCGATGTTGGGTTGATTCCAGCCAGCACGCACCCTTTGGTGAAACCACAGATGCACTACCATAAGTTGGAAACTATTGAGCATGACAACACCTCGAAGTATTGGAGGAGGATGATGAAGAAAGGATGAAGGAGAAGCCTTAGTCCGACCTGAAAGCATTCCTCGTAGAAGCTCATCCTTCCTAGGCAAGGTTGGCAAGCATGGTTGTTCACCCTTGGAACTTCAAGCTGAAATGTTGGGAGAATCTGGTACTGCTCATGAAGCAGGAGTACGTCCCTCTCCATCACCTTAGACCGAAACTTCAGTGGCGCAAAGTCAAAGCTTTTGAAGGCCATTCTCCTCACAAAAAGAAAACTTTCGAAAGAATTGAGGAGGAGGATGCAAGAAAACATGCAACAAAGAGAAAGGATAGTCAGAAACCCTAAAAGCCTATTCTGCCTAGACCTTAAATAGACCAGGGATCAAAGTGATCTCTAAATGATATTTCTTTTCAGTGCATTAATTTCTTAAGGTGTGGATTAGTGAGACTTGAACAGACACCTGACACATGGCAACTGCTCATCATTCACAGCTCCTATCTCCAATTTGATAGTTAATGCAAGTGGTAGGCAAATCATGCTCTACACCACTATCAGAGAGACATGGGAGATGTGCGGTGATATTTTCTATGTGTGGATGATTAAAATTTCATTCTTTTCAAAATCCTTGTGATGGGTGATGAAAACTTTCGAGGTGCCATTTGGCTCTGGTCGTTATTCGGATTATGGCTCGGATCGTATTCGGCTTAGCTTATGATTCAATTAACATAGCTCGTAATGTGATCCATACCAAGTCGAGCACAATGAATTTTAATAGTGAAAGATGAATTTTATTTATTTTACGTAGAATTTGACTACATCACTTGGATTGTCAAAAAAAAAGAGAAAAGAAGTGGTGCAAGCCACTACTTTGAAGCACCGCTAGGACGGCTTGCTCCAAAATAGTCTCCCCCAGCATCAGTAGGTTCTTAGTTTGGATGGCCGCATTGATCTTATTACTTCACCAAAATGACAAGACGTCTTTGCAAATCTCTTTGTGCTGTCCGCTGCCACAGCTAGTAAACCCTCATCTAAGCAATTGAAATGAAGAAGCTCGATACTTTCAATGGGGAGATATGCCTGGCCACCACCTTACATCTCTCAAAGCCCGCAAAAATACCATCTTGCAAGCCTGGTTTATGATTCCAGCCCATCTTTTCGTCAAGCATTTTTCCCTTTTTAGCATTCTTGGTTAGAAGCTCTTGATCTATGAGCTTGCACTAGAGGAGGTCGTTATTCTCCTTTTCTTCCTTCAGTTTCTCCTTCAGGTGCTTCATTGTTGACAAAGCCTTCTGAAGTTTAGCTGGAGGTGCAGTCAGCTCTGGAGTCACTTGGATTTTCTTAGGGTGGAACCCTCACTCGTCCGAGGTGTCCTCTCTCTGTGGCTCGCCCACTGAAGTTCTAGCCCTCTTGGATGAGCTCCTACTGGGACACCTAGAAGAATGAGCCTCAGAGGAGGTATAATCCCGGCTTCTCTTCCCTCGAGTGTCCTCATCAAGCATTTTAGGTCATCACGGGTGCGGCACCAATCTCTTTCAACCCTGGACCTTTGCTTCTCGAGGTCCTCAATCCTCCTTTCAGCTGTTCCCAACTCATTATCCCGGTGGTTGATCATCTCCTGGACTTCTTGAAGGGCCTCTTCGGAAGGACTGAGCTCTTTTATCAGCTCGTCATTATTTCTTTCTATCTACTCCAATTGGTATCTCAACAAGTCTATTTCCTCCCTCACCACTGTAAGCTCCAATGTCGAAGTGTCAGGGGTGAAACTATGAAACTGGCTTGGTAATGCCCACCTGTGCAAAATTTTATAAATAAGCATTAAATATCGTAGGTTGTAAGGGATTGAAGAAGATGCCCGAGGACTCCCACCTTGGTGAGAGATCTAAGAGCACCCAACATCTGTTGTTGGGCTCTTTGTCTGTCCAAAAGTTGCCTCTCAAATGGAGAAAGAAAGTCCTTCCGAAGTTCAGCCATAGCTTAGAGGCCCTTTAGCATGGAAGGAGCAGAAGGTGCCAGTTGTGAAGGGCCTGCTTGAGTAATGACAAGGAGAAAACACTCAGGAGGAAGCATTGGCTACGGAGACTCCTCAATTTCCACCACCACTATCGAAGCCCCTCAAGATGATCGGCCGCATCCTTCACCTGTGTCACCTCAGCCAGAACTTCTCTAGGGTAGTTGGTTGCTCTCATCATTGCAGTCCCCTTCACCAGCATCTCCTCTATCAAAATTCTTTCTGGCAAGACTCTTACCATGTCTTTCGATGGGGAAATAGCTGGCCTGACAATTGGAAGGAGATTTTCATCTCCTGTGGACACAGGAGTTGATTCGATGATCGAAGCTTGGGCATAGTCACTCACTGGAGTTGAAGAACCGACGGGCGGGGCCTTGGCCTGTCTCTTTCAGGCCAATGCCAGTTTAAGCTTCTTCACGAGTTTTGAGCTCACCTTGTCTTTAGAGGTTGCAATGAAAATCTAGAGCAAGAAGGCCTCATAATTATTTTTCTCTGACTAAATGCCCAGGAACCTGATTTAAAAGGGAGTCAAAAGTGAAGACAAAAAGTTGCCACCTAAGAAATTAAATTTTTGAGAAAACTACTAGCTGGGGGGTCCCATCAGTCACGATCATTGGCAACGATTGTGCTAAGATGACGTCAGCAATCTTAAATGTCAGACATACATAAAGGCATGAGGGCATGCACCCCCAGATCTAAGGTACAACTTTCGAAATACTCTTTTAGTCTGATTTCAGACTCAGAAATAGGAGGGTAGTGTTATGATGATTATCATAAGTACCTCAGATCAGTATGCCAACCATGAGATATCTCAGGTCTTCTAATTATTATCGAAACCGCTAACCCAAGGATAGAGCTGAGGCATGCAAAGAAGTACATAGAGCAAAGCTACTTGCTTCTTATCTATTGCACGGTCTGTCCAGTGCATAGGTTATCTCCATTTCCTTGGTAGGTCAATACCTTAGCGCATAGGCTACCTCTGTTGTCACAGCCGACTCACCTCCTGATGTGCGCGATAGCTATCCGTTCTAAGTGGATAGACTCAGGCAAACCAACTCTCCTAATCTCGCAAGAGCAATGAGCGCAGAAATATCTCACCCATTATAGCATGTCCTGAAATCTCGAGATTACACGATCTCACAACTGTGTGACCAGGTATTCGATAGTATTCTATATAAGCAACTGAAGCCCTGAGGACCAAGATAAGCTAGGCAATCTCTCTGAGAAATTTATTGCTGTTTCTTTGTTCTCTGAATCTGACTTGAGCATCAGAGGATTCTCATCAGAGCGAAAACTTTCTATTTAGACTTGCTTTACAAGTCACTCCAGCATTAGCATCCCTACACGAGGCTCATTCACCTCTCTCCAATCGAGAGCAGGTCACTCCAACGTCAGCATCCCTGCATGAGGCTCATTTACCCTCTCTCCAACGTCGATCGAATCGAGCAGCAATACACTGAAACCTTTGTTGATCCATCCATAGAGACCTTGAAGCATCCTTCGTATGTGCCTTATCAATATGGCTCACCCATTGTGCAGATCGCAACAAGCTTCAAACACCTTCATTCATCTACATGCATAGTTCCTATTGAACAGTTAGATTCTTACCAGTCAAAGCGTGTGTCTTCTAGATAAGGATCAGATTTAATAGGTTATTTCTTGTAGGGCCTTCTTATTTGCTATTAGACTATTCTTATTTTCTTTCATGTTTCTATGGAGCCACACCAAAAGGCCAAGTTATGATGGTATCCTTCTTCACGACCCAAGTGAAATCCTGAGCTCGTAACCTGTATTGTGGGATTTTTGTTCATTTTCACTTAAATCATATGCAACAAGTGGTATGCAAAGGCCCCCAAATGTGCACCCTCTCTCATTACCTAATTGACATGATGGGAGAGTGTTCATATAGATGTAAAATCTAGGTGTACAAGTATCACATTTTCTCATCTTTATTGTCCTTCCTCTACATGATGGGAATCTGCATCCTATAGGATCATTGCAAAAGGCAAGTCTATCATCTTAATAAGAGTACATGAGATGTAATAGTTATTTGGTTTTCATGAGATGCAACTAAAGGTATAAGTGAGTCGAGCTGCTCATAAGCTACTTAAGCTCAACTTGAATCCGAGATTATATTGGCTCGGCTGCTATCAAGTTCAAGTAGTAAAATATTTGGATCGAAAGCTCATGAGCCTACTCAAATTTATATATATATATATATATATTTTCATAATATTATTTTATTTATAATATATATTAACATATATTATGAGTGAGCTAAGGCTCGAACTAAAGCTTGAATATGGCTTGCCTGATATTCAAGTCAATTTAAGCTCAAGCATTATCTTTTTCTTTTTGATCCAAGTTTGAGTTTGGAACATTAAGATTTGATCGATCTAGAGTCGATTTTTGAGTCAAGCTCAAGTTTCTAGTTACTTGACTCAACTCTACTTGATTATATCCCTAGATGCAAAATTATGAGTGTAACTTTGTTTGGGCTGAACCTAATAAGCAAAAAGGAAGTTCCATGCACGAGGTTTCCACCATTGTGGGTTTTAGAAATGAAGTACTTAGCCTTACCTCCATGTATGAAGAGATTATTTTTATCTTTTAGACTTATGACCTTCATATTGCAATGGAGCAACCATATTGTTGCAGCAAAACTCTTGCTCAGTTGAATCCAACAAATACAACATGCTAATTTGTTTGATTGCTTTACAGTCTTTATAAATTCAAGTTGGATCATGGAAAAGGCAAAGTTTATCATCTTAATAGGAATACATCAAATATAGATTTATTTTGGGCTTTCATAGGATGCAACAAGTATGAGTGTAACTTCGTTTGTGCTGAACACAATAACCAATCGTAAAGTTCCATGAACGGTGTTCCCACCATTGTAGGGTCTAGAAATGATGAAATATGTGGTCTTACCTCCATGTGTAAAGAGATCATTTTTATGTTTCAAACCTATGACCTTCGGTTGCAACGGAGTGACCATGTTGTTGTAGAAAAACTTATCCAAAGTTGGATTTGACAAATACAACATGCTAATTTTGTTTGATTGTTCCAAAGATTTTACAAATTTAAGTTGGTTTAGGCTTGAAAATCCTAACTCTATCCTAATTAAAGAGGGTTAGGATTGTGCCTAAACTTAAACCCAATCTGATCCAATCTCATCTATAAATAATTAAGTTCATATATATAATTCGAATAAATATTTGTTTGTTTCATTTAACTATATCTTCAATTCTATTCGGCCATATACCTAGATAATGCATATAAGATTTCAACCACTTTAACATTAATTAAATATGAATCTTAAAATTGTTTTGCCATTCCTGAATTACCAATATGACTTGACCTAAGTCAATAAATCGAATCCAACCTAATTCAACTAAATACTAACCCATTCAAAGTATCTTTAGATGGGATAAGGTTGTATTGGATTAGAGACATTAAGACACAAGATTGTGTTTTGTCATGCTCCGAACCCAACACCTCGGTCAGCCATGCGACAATCACACATTCCTTAGGACAAGGCCCTAAAGAATATACAAGATCTTTACATTCATTACAATCTCAAGATCCCGTGAACATTATTAATCTCAATTCATAATAAATATTTCATATTAACAAATACAAAATCTTGTACAAGTTATAAAACTCGATCTTCCGACTGGTCCTGATGATACTTTATCTAATTAATCTTTTCAACCATGATCCCAACCATATAGCCAAATACATGTATTCTGTAACTCTAAAAAAAAAAGAGAAGAAGAGGATTGTGAGCTTTGTAGTCCCATAAGAATTCTCACACACCAACATCAATATAATAATAATTACTCAATAATTATCACTCATATGAATTTTATGCCACAAGATGCCATGATCATCAAACCTGCATAGCAAATGCATGTTTTTTTGCAAAATAAATCACATCATATAATTATTTTGAGACAACATATATTGGATACAATCAAATAAGATGCTCAGCTCTGAATTACCCCAACCATATTTCCAATGAAGAAAATAGTAGACGATTTCATGCATGCATTTATTTTTTTTGAAATAATCATAGCAAAAATATTTAGATTAATCTTATTAATCTATCATGCATAAGATCAGATCTAAAAACCAGCCTATGCTAGAATCTATGACATGATATAATGCATATATATATGAAATCTGAAATCAAAAATCAGCAAGCATGGATCATATCAATGCAACAGTAGATCATATCTACAACTAATCTGAGTTCAAAACTCGATATCTAAGCGTGAGTTGATGATCACCATAATTGATTTCTATAGATTTAAGGTTCTTCCTAATGTGCAGCAATCACATAGAATATCCGGCCTCTATAGGACATCCACACGAAGCCCTTTTGCTGATCAGTCTTCTTAGAGTGCTAGCTCCTCGTAAAATCCCTTGACTGTTGATCATGTTCCTTCTTCGGATTTCATGGACTCTTTCGAAAGATGAAGATGGATCAGAAGGATGAAGTAGTGGTGGAAGGAAGGAGGAGAACTTTTTTCTCTCTTTATTTTCCACTCACCCAAAACCCTAGATCACTCACCCTAGGGAGCCCACGCATGAAGACTTACACCCAAGAGGAAACTACTTTCCTCTATTTCATGCACAGAAGGGCTGCCCCCACTCTTTATTTTATACCCCACTCAGGAATATTTTTATGGTAATCCTCTCCTTTGTCACACAAAACAAAAGGTCATTTATGTTGGACGATGAGATAGTTAGAGGAGATAGGATAAAGATTAGTTTAAACTCAAATTCAAATCCCATTTGACTTCAATTCAAACTAACCTAATCCTATCGAGAGGGAGGGTGACAAGAGAGCTATGGCATGGAGTTTTCTCATGCAAAGCCAAATTTTATGATGAGAAACATGGTGTGGAGAAAAGAGCTGACGTAAGGTTTGAAATTCAAACCTATTTGAACTTTCATTCGATCCAATTTGATCCTCATCCAAATCAAATTAGGTTAGACCCACTTAGATAACTTAACCTAATCTAATTAGGCACCAATTTAATTAAATTTAATCCTAACCTCATTATTCAATCAAATTGAGCTAATCAGTAATCTAATTGCTAATTAATCTTCTTATAATTTAATAATCATTTTATCACAACTTTTATATGAGGTTAATCATCAATCATATTAACGATTATGTCTTTGAATGATTCAAAATCATTGATTAGCCATCAGATCAGATGAGAATTTCTATTATGTATGATCCCATAGATTCGAACCTAAGTTGGTAGTAGAGGAATAAATTCTTATACTAATCAAAGTGACCATCTAGCAATGATATCCAATATCCAGATAAGTTGAATGATTGCAAATCAACATTTAAGAATATATGACATATGGTTATCGTATAATTTATTTCTTTGACCCTCAATGCTCAGGATGACTTCAGAGTTAAACTGTCAACTCTTAATTAGTACATCCGATTTGTGTCTCAATCTTATAAATCCTATGATTTTTCATAAGGATTATCCTGATCAAGATTTTACTAAATTAAAATATAATATAGTACTATTCTCTTGAAATCAAAAGCAGTGAATCCCATCTTGACTCACACATAGATTTCGTAAGTACTTGACTGTGTTCAGAAATCTTCAATTACTGAATTAAAAATTCAGATAGTCCAGCACCAAAGCATAGTGAGTTGCTTGTAAGTCACTGTGGTGATCTCAATTTGGAAGGATCCTTATACTCATATCCTTCGCAAGCTACTTTTGACAATAGAGTACTCTGTAGTTTGGTCACATTCAGTGCAAATATACTCCTATGTTTCATCTGCATGCTATACCAATATCTCTACACTCCTTGATTATGAGGACAACCAATCTATATGATATACAACGATCTATTCTTGATAAATGTTATCATCCTAGTAATAACATATCGTTTGATCGTAAATAAATTTAAGAATTACATGATAAATTCTCTTTTATCGATTGAAAGTAATTCTAAGGACTTCATCATAATATAAGAGTTAAATAAGAAAATACAAAGATTTATGATGAAATTATCAAATAATTTTTATTAATTTATAATTCATATATAATTTGCAAAGAACGCAATCATTTACAGATAGACGATTGACTTTAGAATATATTTTCTAACATCTAACCCATGGTAAGACAATAAAAGTGGTTAGTTCTATGCACTACCACAACCATCTATGATAGAATAACAAAGTGGCTAACCCTGTAGACCATCATAACACATTTCAAGCTCATGATGGAGTACCAATAAAGTAGCTAGTCCAAAGAATCATAAATACTCAACTTCAAACTACGACAACCACATTCAAGCCTATGGTAGGGCACCAATAAAGTGGCTGGTCCAAAGAACCATAATGCTTGACCCTGAACTACTACGGCTACATTTCAAGTTTATGACATGACAATAATAAAGTGGCTAGCCCATAGCACCATAACCCCTCATTCAGTCACACAATTCAATTAAAGGCTTGTTAGGTATTAAAATTTAAAGTCACATCCTTTTTGTAAAATTTGATGCATATGATTATCAAAATCCATCCAAGTTAGCATCAGTGATATACGATACATAACATCATACAAGCCATAAATACATACTTAACAATTAAGTATATAACATATCACTATCAAAATATATAGATAAAATCACTGATATACAAATAATTTTATATAAATAGATGATCAATATCCAAAAATTCTTACCTCTATTGTCAATCAAACCCAGATACTGTGTCTATTTGTCCATGCCTAACATGTCCAATCAATCCATATAAATACGATTCATTCTCGATCAACAATCAACAAATAAATAATAATCATTGTTAGACTCCTATTTTTAAAGCTTTAATATCTAAATTATCCTAAATTGAAATTTCTTGATCCTACATAAAATATGACTAATTAAGAAATAAGCATTTAGGATCTACCTTGCTTTAGGGTTAAAGCGACAATGTTGTTACTCCAAGTCCCTGTTTGATTGGCCGCATCCATATTAATCAAAATTGATAATCGAAGAAATCACAAAGTGATCACAATCCTAGTAAAAAATCATGGAGAGGAAGGACACAACTATCCTAATAATGATACCTGCCCAGATGACTGAACCAGGTAGATCAAGAAGTAAGAATTCATCATATTCAAAATAAATATTGCCAATGATGAATATTTCATGAAAATGAAGGTGGAGACCAATATTGATCATGGACCCTTTATTAGGGTCACCATGGGTTTAATACCAGCCTTGTGAATCTCCCGTCACCTAATCCTCTCTCACCATGTAGAGAGAGAAAGGAGAAGAGAAAGAATAGAGAAAGCTAGGGAAAAGAGAGAAAAGAAAAAAGAGAGAGAGAGGAGAGAGAAGCTCTTTTCTTTTTTTCCAACTTAACAACCA
>KE506916.1:0-33881 GCA_000441515.1 Elaeis oleifera
AACAAAATCCATCTCTCATTCTTTATAGGATGGATTATGCCCATCTCAGAAGAAGAAGGTATCTAGTCTATAGCCCAAAATCAATAATCTGATGTTCAAATCATAGAATTACATTATTGAATATGATATACGTAAGTAAAAATGTCCAGAAACCAAAATTACATGTTCTAGTGTTTTCTAACCTAATCATCAAGCAGAAAAAAACAGAGAGTTGTACTGCTGTTCTAAAATATTTGATAAAATGTTTAGAATGACAATTCATCTTATTCATTATTATGATATGTTAAAACATGCAGTAATTGAAAATAACTTAGTTCATAGCAAAACCTGATATCATATAATTATAAACATACATATTTGCATTTACTTGAGTATTTTAAAAGTATAGATTTTCAATTTGGATTTCCAATTATTAGTTTTCAACCTAAGAAGAGTAGATGCCCTATCCTCTTCATAATAGAGTAATCTCTCTCAATTTGTATTTGTCACTGTGTGTATTTATGTGTGAGACACTGTCATCCAAGGAGGGTCGTGAGCCAGAGCCAAGCCTGAAACATTGTGATTTATCCTCAAATAGATGCTGATAACAATGATATTCTCGAATGAAAGAACTCAAACACTACTGCAAACCAAAATCCTGTACAGCTCCCTACTCGACAACCTTCAGCGAGACACTAGACAGATTTCGGTGGTATGCGAAAAAAGGTGGTATTCGCTTGGTGTGATGAACGAGGATGATGATCTTAGAAATATGATGCAGATCCTCAAAGCAAAAACTATATTAGGTTCATAAGACATCACAATATGCATCACGTGCTTTAAACTAAGATTGTTGGTGGTAATAAATCACTATTTCCAGTTACTGTGGCATGCTGCTAGGAGGATCACTTCCCATTCTTTTATTTATTTTATTTTATTTTTTGTACCTTCTGACATAAGGTATGGAGATGTTAAGCAGGCAAATTCAGAACATTTAGCAAACATCTGCGGCGTGCTGCCTCTGACAACAGAGAACAAAGCATTCAGGAAATCAGGGAACAGAGTACCTGGGCAGAGTGGAAAGGAAGAAGAGGTGAAGGGAGAGCCAGGGAAGAGGCAGTGCATGGGAAGGGACAGCAACAATCAACCCTATCTTCTCCTCGCCTTCTAAAGTTTCTTCCTTGGGATTTCGTCACGTTGATGACCCCATCCCATGCTCTGCCTTATCCCTGCCTTGATGCCTCCTTCCCTCCCTCTCTCCCTCTTGCCATCCATACGCATTACCTCTCCTGACAAGAAACTCTCTTTCGGCCTTTAACTACTCGCTTTCTGCAGCTGACTACATGCGTGAAAGAAAGCGTTCCACGATGCTCTCATATAATAGAAGAAATAATGAAGCAAAAGCCTGGTAATGTGACAGGTTTGTTGTACTGCTGTACCGAACCTCGGCATTTTGAAGGATTTCTTGTACTACTCACATGTACTGCACTAACTCCTCCAGCTGTTGTACTCTATTTAGTCCATGGCCATGACAAGTTGGGACATGGGACACTTGTACCGCACATTTGCATGGACCGCAACGGTTGGGTCGTTATAAGGCTCAAAGCTTGCATTGTTCTATTAAATAAAGCTGCATGGAGAGCAAGGAAGATATTAAAAACAAGAAAGAACAAAACACAGATAGAGAAATGTGAAGATTCCGTAGTTATCAATCCAGCTTCCAATAGCTGGAAGGAAAAAAAAAAAAACTATTTCAATAATTTTAGATCTGTATTTCCATAATATTGTTAATCAACTACTAAACCATAAACCTACTGCAAAAACTTCAAACTTGCTGGCACGAACTTCCAAACCTAAATCATTCTATGCTCCTAACTTCGTTACTTGTCTGAAAAGATAAAACAGAAGAGTTAGCTACACAGCTCACTAAGCAAACCTCATGCTACCCTACTAGATTAAGCATAGATTTTATATGACTTATATTATCTTTAGAGATAATAACTTTCATTGAAAATAGAATATTTCATAGTAATAGTATAATAAAATGAGTCATAAAATCAATCTTACTCACATATGCATAAATCATGCAAAATTTGATAAATATAGTTTTAAATGCAATAAGTAATTAAAGTTATAAATATTTTTCATTTAACTATGCTATAATATACAATAATACTTACAAAGTGCTATTGTTGCTTTATACCCATGAAGGAGCCATAATCGACTAGTATCATAATACACCAATTTTATATCTATTGATACAACTATATTTATATGCCAATTTTATACCTACTGTAGGACCATATTCATATGTTAACTTTATATTTATTGGATGGACCGTTTTCGTATGGAACTAGCTCCTATTGTCAATTTACCTCTACTTTTAAGGATTGTACCTATCTCTTAGAATGATTCTAAAACTGACAAATTTCTTATAATATATTTCTTAAAATATATTTGAGACTTTTTTTAAAACAAACGCATTATCTCATAAACAAATAAGTTGAAAGATCCTAAATAGCATTATATAGTTCATAGTTCATAAGTAAGTCATTAGCAATAAAGCATTCATGAAATTATTCTTTTATGACAAAATATAATTCTTATAATATCATACATTCAATCCTTCATTTAAGAAAATATGGAATCATTAATGCCAAATATCATTTATATTTTTTATAAAGTCTAAAGCATTGAAAATGACCACTTTTTCAAAAATTGGTAAGGAGTACTGCAAGGGTTACTTATCTCTTTTCACCTTGAAACTTCAACATTCAACTAAGCAAGCAACGAAACCTATCTAGAGCCATTGAAAGCACAATTAATCCATATTCAACAATCTTGAAATCCAAATAATAATAGAAAATCCAAGAAAACTGAAAATACATCAAAATTGGGCAAAAAACAACACAATTCAGAGTGTTGCATGGGAAAGAGTATATGCGGAAAATATGGTTGAAGGATAGCACTAGCTGGCCAAGTAGCAGCATCTGATAGCTTAGAGTTGATTCTATCAAGACCCAATCAATTAGTTAAATCACAAATCAAAAGTCAAGCTATCATACAAATAGCTCAATAGAGATATATGATGATAGAGTCTAGAAATGTCCGACAAGCGGCAACATAGAGGCCAACATGCTACCTGGCCACTAAGGGGTTTAAGATGCCTTTACTAGGATCAATCAAAGTCATAGGAAGAGACCCTCTGAGGTCCACTCAACATCAAAGAGAGAGAGAGATAGAGAGAGAGAAATAAATAAAGGAGAGGGGCAAGCAAACATGGGTTTTGCTGCCTCTCTAGGAAAAGAGAAAATTGAATTGGCAATGGTTGGTGGTGGCATTGGTGATCATGGTCAGTCGATCAGTAGTGATGATCAATGGCAGATGGCTGACAAAACATTGAGAGACAAAGAAAACATCGAAACTCACCTTAAAATAGAGGATCATAGAGTTTTAGATGAGATTCATGAATTGAACTACTAAAAAGAGCCCATGAATTGAATTACTGGAAAGAGCAAGTCTACTGGAGAGATATTCACGGTGGTGGAATGCTGGAGAAAATCAATAGGTCTGGAGAGTAAAAGTGAGTATGCTCTCCAACAACTACCTCCTCAACTTATAAACCACATGGATGGTTGAGATCCGACCTTTATGCTCCGATCTCCAACTATGTTATGAGCTATCACAGCTTTGAACATTGCACTCCCCAACTAGGAGACAATCTTTGCAGGCTTCACTCTTGGGGAATCATCACCTCAGGCATCCATTCTCATTAAAGGTGACAACTTCCCGAGCAAAAGTCTATATAAGGCAACGAACCCAGAAATCTTCCCTTGGATCATGATCAACTGAGCAAGCACAGCATCATCTGCATATTCTTTTGGCCAAATGACAATTGGAGGAGCAGTTTGGGATGCGCGACCCTCCTCCTATTATAGTTGGGGGACAAGCCGCAATCGAGCATAACTCAGTCGAACCTAAGGTGCAATACTAGCCCAAGTAAGGATGACAGTTGACTTAAGCATATCTACTAAGGCCTATAAGCTTTGGCCTTCATCTTGCTTATCTGAAGACTAACCAGGCTACTCCAAATGACCTAAGGTACTTGACAACACCCAAGCAGTTGTTGGGTTTCGATAGCTATCATGCATGCAGATTTTCAAAACTATTCAAAAAATACAGCAGAAAATAGATTAAAACTACTTTTAATCTACGCATGCATAGATCTAATCTAACATCCATAGATCAAGTTCATATGATGAAAAACAAGACAATCATGTATATCTGATTTCTAAAACAAAATAGATCTGAAAAACTGACGATTAGATCACCTACTTATAGTGCTAAACTCCTTCAGATCATATCTGAGGATGTTTGCAGGTTTTGTTAAAGCCGCACATGTGTCCGATCTTTACAAGTATCCACACAAGACTGATGTAGATCGAAGCATCCAAGATTACTGAGGTGCTAGCTCTCTTACAGATCTCACTCCTTTTGGTCTAGATATGATCTTCTTCTTCATTTGTTGTAGAAGAAGATTGAAGGATCTATATGCAGACTGCTGTCATGCAGCACTAGAGGATGCAGAGAGATGCTGGGAGAACATCTTCTCCTTTCTTTTCTCTCTATTCTGATCTTCTCTCTCTGAACTCTCTTTCTTTATGTGGTCGACCAAAAGTGGATGCCAGAAAGGGATGGGGTGCAGAAAGAAATATGGGGCGGCACTTTTATTTTTCTCTGATGAAAATATCGTAGAATTCTTATTAACACCCAAAAGCTCCCTATTTAAATACAATGCCCAACTTCTGTATACTATCCATCTAGGGTTTAAATTCAAGTTTAAATCAGATTTAAACTTAAATAGATGGATTAAGATAGAAGTTTGATGGAGAGAGAACTCCAGGGAAGAGAGGCGCCAAAAATTGGAGCCCTCTCTTCTCTTTGTCGCATGCCAAAGAAGGAATGCATGCCCCTCCTTTCTACCATAAGAGGAGAGAGAGTCCCAGTAAGACTGGGGCTATTGCATCTTTATCCGATTAAATTGATGCCCTCTCTTCTCTTTGTCGCATACCAAAGGAGGGGCATGCATCCCCATGCATGTCCCTCTTTTCTACCATGAGAGGAGAGAGAGTCCCAGTAAGACTGGGACTCTTGCATCTTTATCCAATTAGGTTTAATCTAGGCTCAATCTAAGTCCGATTCGAATCCAATTCATTCCAAACTTAGTCCTAATCCAATTAAGACTCAAATCTTAAATCCGGATACCTAATTAGACTCAATTAAGTCAAGTCCAATAAATTAAATTTGATTTAATTATTTAGGACTTGATCTTTCAACTTGATCTCATCAAATTGGATTGCAACAATTACAATTAAGTTCTTCTTGCTCACTGTTAGCTGATCTTATACTAGCAACTTTTATAAATTGATCCAAATTATCAATCATATTGATAATTCGATCATGATCCAATCCATTTGATATAATCAAATCTCTTTTATGTGTGACTCTATAGATTCTATTTTTCTGGTAATGAGATATATCATGATATCCATCATAGTATCGTCGAAATATTTTTCATGAATTGGAATATTTTCAACTCTCGTCCATCAAGAATCATCGATCCAGAACGATCCAAGTAAGCTCTCACAATCCACTAGTGACACCTAACAGTATGTGGTAGCAATCCCATAGAAGAGAATGATTAGAACTCTTAGGTGTAGTTACCGTATGATTCGATTCCTTTATTATGAGTCCCGACAAAATAGAAGTTATGAAAACTCATCAAACTACAACATCCGTCATATAAAAGGTTCAATTAGCTCGAGTCTAAATCATGATTCTGATGAAAATCTCCTTCCATCAATCACCTTGCTATGGCCACAGATTTAAGGACCCAACCTCTCAAACCCTATAGAACTACTCTTTATCTACTAAGATCTATAGATCCCGTCTAAATATGCATCTACTCCTACAATGAACCTATTGTAGCCAACATATACTACAAAGATTCAAATAGCTAAGGGATCATGTTTATGTGCAATCAAACTACAGCAACTTCACTATGAGCAGCCGAGATACCGCAAGTCAAAGAACTACTCACACCACTACAGCATCAAGAAGATCACTGATGAGTGAGTAGACATCCATGTGATCTCTTATTTGGATATGCTTAGTACTAATATTCTCTAGCAACCACCCACACTCTTGCTCAATATCCTCATACTGTAGATTAAAGACTCGTCTATCCTGAAGGAAGTGATCGATCTAATCAGATAAGTCACCATCTCCATGATGATCCATCGATCAGGAGTAATTTAAAATTAATTAATGTCTCTAAGTCCCAACTCTTGAGAATATGTATCTTTAAATTATTAATTCTAAGATGATTCTTGGACACATTAGACAATAATGGATAAAAAAATTATCTTTATTTATAATTTAATATTTAAGTATAAATATATGTCCTAGAACTATTACAATGTGTCTTGCCATATTGACTTGTCAGGACATACATCTAACAATCTCCCACTTATCCTAAAGCCAATTGGTCACTAACCTAAGTCCCATCTTCTCAAGATGGACTTCAGTCTTCTGCTGGCATAATTTTTTGTCAGTGGGTCTGCCACATTATCTGCGGAGTCTACTTTCGTACCTCGACATACTTTTTTTGAGATAGTCGCATATGATATGAAATCATCGCTCGATGTGCTTGGACTTCTGATGAGACCTAGGCTCCGTAGCTAGTGCTATGGCACTGTTGTTGTCGTAGTATAGAGCGATGGCATCCGATGTTATTACGCCAAGTTTCATGATGAATTTTTTATACCAGAAAGATTCTTTTGCAGCATTCGAGGTAGTGACATACGCAGCTTCCATTATCGAATCTGCAATGATGGGTTATTTGAAACTCTTCCAGTTAATAGCACTATCATTGTATATAAACACACACTTTGATGTAAACCTTCTATCATCAAGATCAGACATAAAGTTTGAATCAATGTATCCTTCGACTCGCAACTCCGATCCTCCTCCAAAGATCAAGAATAAATTCTTAGTTCTTTTCAAATATTTAAAGATGTTCTTCACAGTTATTCAGTGCTCTTTACCTAGATTCGACTGATATCTTCTTGTGACACTCACAGTAAGGATAATATCAGGTCGAGTACATAATATGGCATATATGAGACTCTCTATAACCGAAACATAAGGGATCTTGCTCATGCACTCAATCTCCCTAGATGTGCTTGGATACATCCTCTTGGAGAGAGTAATACTATGTCTAAAGGGTAGAAGTCTCCTTTTAGAGTTCTCCATACTGAATCTCTTCAGTATTTTCTCTATGTACATCTTCTATGAAAGGCCAAGCATCATTTTGGATCTATCTCTATAGATCTTTATTTCTAGAATATAGGATGCTTCTTTTAGATCTTTTATAGAGAATTCTTTAGACAACTATCTTTTAATCGAGGTCAGTATAAAAATATCATTCTCAATAAGGAGGATATCATCCACGTATAGGATAAAAAATGTGATAGCGCTCCTATTGACCTTCTTATAGATACAAGGCTCCTTCTCATTCTTAATGAAATCAAAAATTTTGATTGCATCGTTGAAACGAATGTTCTAACTTTGAGAAGCTTGCTTTAATCCATATATGAATCTTTACAGCTTGCAGATTTTACGATCTCCATCATTGGATGTGAACCCTTAGGCTTCTCCATATAGATATCTTCTTCAAGTTATCCATTCAAGAACGTTATTTTCACATCCATCTGTCAAATTTCATAATCGTAAAAGACTATAATGGCAAGCAATGTGTGGATGGATTTAATCATGGCCATAATAAAAAGTATCCTGATAGTCAACGTCTTCATGTTGACTATAACCTTTCACCACTAGTCTAACTTTATAGGTCTCTACCTATTTTTCTTTGTAGATCCATTTACATCTAATGGATACTATACCCTCTGCTGGATCCATTAAGGTCCATACTTGGTTTAAATGTATTGAGTCAATCTCTGATTTCATAGCATTCAACCATTTCTCAGAGTCAATATCAGCCATCGCCTCGTCATAGATTTTGAGATCATCTCTATGATCCTTATCTCCTATGAAAATATTTTTTTATATCCTCTTTAAGCATAGCTAAGTACCTTTCAGGAGGATAGGAGATCCTACTTGATCTACGAGGTGGAGGAGAAACTATTGGCTCAGTGTTAATGGGTTCCATTAGGTTCAACAGCTCGTTGCTCTTCAAAAATTTTCTCTTCGAGCTCAATTAACCTCCCATTGCCACCATCTTAGATAAACTATTTTTTAGAAACATGGCATGTCGACTCACAATTACATTGTAATCATCTATAAAGTAAAAATAGTATCTTATTGATTCCTTAAGATACCTTATGAAGCGAGCTTTTATGGATTTAGCCTCTAATTTGTCAGTCATCTATCTTTTGACATAGACTGGACATCCTCAAATCTTGAGATGATCAAGATTCAGTTTCTTACGACGTCATATCTCATACAGTATAGTAGGAATAGATCTAGAGAGAATCTTATTTAATAATTAATGATAATTAGTAGGGCATGACCCCAAAGATATGAGGTAAGTCAGTGAAGCTCATCATAAATCGGATCATATCTAATATGATTTTATTCCTCTTTTCGGATACGTCGTTGAGTTAAAACATATCAAGAAAAGTCCATTATAAGACTATGCCATTTTACTTAAGATAACTCAAAAATTCTCCACTAAACTATTTCTCTCTTTGATCTGATCGAAGAATTTTAAGAAATTTTTCTGTTTGTTTTTCGACTTCATTTTTGAAATTCTTTAAACTTTTGAAAGACTTTAGACTTATGTCTCATTAGAAACATATACTTATACCATGATAAATCATCGATAAAGATAATAAAGTAGTGGTAACCATTCCTGACCTGCACATCCAATGGGCCACACATGTCAATATATACTAGGATAAGTAATTCAGTGGCTCTTTTTCATATCCCATAAAGGATAACTTGATCATTTTTTTCTTGAAGGTAGGATTTACAAACTAGATACATCTCATAATTAAATGAGCCAAGGATACCATTCCTTTCTAGTTTGTTAATCCTGTCCTCTCCTATATGGCCAAGTCTAAGGTGCCACATATACTTTGGTTAATGTCATCTCTGTTTTGTTTATTACCTATGGCACTGACTAATTGCTCATTTATATTCACACACGTATCAATATGCAGGTGATAAAGACTGTCAATTAAAAGATCTCGTGCAATCAATTTATTTCGCAAATAAATCGAATAATAGTCTTTATTAAAATTGAATACAAAATTTTTTGGTGCTAGTACTGATATGAAAATCAGATTCTGTCTAGCTACAGGTATATAATAATAATTTTTTAAATCTAATTTAAAGTATGACAGTAGTCGAAAAAGATAGGTTCCAGCGACTTCAGCAGCAACCTTTATTTCATTACCAATTCAAAGGATCATTTCACCATGCCTCAACCCTCTACTATCTACTAGACCCTACATAGAAGTACATATGTGAGCACTTGAATTAGAGTCTAATATCTAACTAGACGTAGAGAAAATTATTAAGTTACATTCAACAACAAGCATACCTTTGAAAGTTTGTCACCCTTCTTGATCTTTAGGCTCTCTAGGTACGAGTAATTCTTCTTCCAGTGGCCATCATTCTAATAGTAAAATATTTTCTTTATCTATAGCCTTCTTCGAAGTGTCCTTCTTCGGCTTCTTCTCCTTCTTCTGCTTCTTCACAGGCTTATTCTTCTTCTTCTCAAAAAATTTTCTTCGAGAAAATGCTTGCTCCACAGCAAGAATGGAGCCCCTTGAACTCTTCAAGGTTGCCTTTCAATGGTAACCAACATGTTGACAAGTTCGGATAGGGTGCAGTCTAATTTATTCATATGGTAATTCACTATAAATTGACCATCCGAACTTTTCAAGCTCCTCTAAGTCCTTAATCATAATCATACAGTGATTGTAAATCGACTATCCTTCACGTATTTTAGAGTTGAAGAGTCTCTTCGATACTTCAAAATGTGCAGTGCAACTCTGTTCATCATACAACTCTTGTAGGTGAGTGATCATAGTCCTGGCAGTTGGCATATGCTCATGCTGGTTCTGTAACTCATTTGTCATAGAGGCCAGTATGTAGCACTTAACTTGATTGTCATCATCCATCTACTTTTCATGTGCTACCCTCTATTCAGTATTAGGACGGCTCGGCATAGTAAGGAGATCCTAGTCGAGCACATACCCTAATTTCTCTAAAATCAAGACTATCTTGAAATTTTTGAGTCAATCCTTGAAATTGATTCCTATCAGTCGGTTGGACTCTAAGATGCAGACCAAAAGGTTTGGAGTTGACATGGTTAAACTGCGAGAGTAGAGATTCTAGTTAGATATTTGTACTTAATTTATATTTATTCTAAAACTTTAAGAATAAATAGACTTTCACTATTTTTAGGATCTCTCACACTCTCTAAATGGAGAAACGAAAATCCTAACACGATAAAATTTTAGTGGGCTCCGTGGTCCTATTAATGAATGTGCACCTCACCTGATAGATATTGATAACACGTATACACCGATGAGTAGATAATTTTATCCAATACTTTTCAAGTATGTTACAGTGATTTAATATCTAAGTCATATAGACTCACCTGACAGATATTGGCTATACTTCTTAGTTAAGTCAGACCCATCGTTCAATGCAAGAGTGAAGCCATCATTGGGTCCCTCATCTGATAGATATTGGGTCCAACCCCATCATCATCCGGTAACAACTTTTACTATAAAGTGGTTGCGTGTTCCTGATATAATTGAACCACTGTGACCAACTGAGAATCATCAACATCAGTAGCATGCCCACATATTTACAATGGTGGAAGACCGCTAGACTTAATATGTGCAAAAAAATTTTGATTTAGGTCTCATCTAGTCAGTCATCACTATGACTAATCTAATTGGCATGGGCTAAATGAAACTACCAAACAACCTTATTCAAGACTTAATTTTCAAATTGACCAGATAAGTAAAGATCGATGGGAGAAACCTCCTTGATAGAATCAAGGGTCTTAATTAAGTAACCACCTTTTAAGCACTTGCCTTCAACACCAATTAGTCAATTGATTTTAAATAGGTTAGCTTAAGTGATTCAAGCTCGAGTCACTGAGCCGAATCAGGCCTTTCGGATCAATCTATTTAACATATAGATGTTAATCGACTCGATCAATTCAACTATTAGTTTGATCCTGAGCACTCTTGACTTAATCCTAATCAATACTTGACTCGATTTGATCAACCGCTCAAATCGATTGGATTTCATTATGTTCAAATCGAAAATCTTAGATGTAATCTAATTACTAGACCGAATTTGATTTACCCATGTCCAATTAATCATGCATTAACTTTAATTTCATATCTTCATTCTTAATTTTAGATCTAAATCACTTGCATGAAATTATATTTTATGATCTTGAAACTAATTTTTAGATCTGAATTAATCTTTCATATATCTCATACATGATTGTAAATCAGATCTAAAATTATTTAACATCGATATAGGACAATCTTTACAATATAAGAGGTAAACCTTATGCCAGGATAACCTTATAGCATATCAATGTCGAACTAATTAACATATATCAGATCTAAACTAATATTCATACATCTCATACATGAATAAAATCAGATCTAATCATGAAAATACTTTTCACATATATTTATTTTAGATCTAATCATAAAAATTCAGATTTAATCATATCAATCTAAATCTTATTATATAAATTCAGATTTAATCATATGACTTCAGATCTAATTAGGAATCAGATTTTATCTTATTTTTAACATATGAAATCTATAGCTCTGATACCACTATTGGGTTTCGACAGATGTCATGCATGCAGATTTTTTAAAACTATTTTGAAAACATAGTGAAAGAATAGATTAAAACTACTTTTAATCTACGCATGCATAGATCTATTCTAACACCTATGGATCTAGTTCATATGATGAAAATAAGATAATTATGCATATCTGATTTTTAAATAAATAGATCTGAAAACTAATGATCAGATCATCTACCTATAGTGCTAAACTCCTTCAGATTGAATCTGAGGATGTCTGTAGATTTTGTTGAAGCCACACATGCATCTAGCCTCTACAGGTATCCACAGAGGACTGATGCAGATCGAAGCACCCAAGATCATCGAAGTGCTAGCTTTCTTGCAGATGTCACTCCTTCTAGTCTGGATCTAATATTCTTCTTCTCCCATCGTAGAAGAAGATCGAGTATCTATACGCGGACTGTCGTCGTGCAGTACTAGAGGACACAGAGATGCTGGGAGAACATCTTCTCCTTTCTTTTCTCTCTATTTCTGATCTTCTGTCTCTGAGCTCTCTCTCTATGTGGCCTACCAAAAGTGGACACCAGAAAGGGATGGGGCGTAGAAAGAAATATGGGGTGGCACTCTTATTTTTTCTCCGATGAAAAACATCGTAGAATCCTTATTAGCGCCCCAAAATGCTTCTTATTTAAATCTAATGCCTAACTTCCTTATCCTATCCATCTAGGGTTTAAATTTAAGTTTAAATCAGATTCAAACTTAATATATGGATTAGGATAGGAGTTTGATGGAGAGAGAACACTAGGGAAGAGGGGTGCCAAGCGCCCTCTCTTCTCTTTGTCGCACACTAAAGGAGGGGGTGCACATCCTCATGTGCACCCCTCCTTTCTATCATGAGAGGAGAGAGAGAATCCTAATAAGATCAGGACTCTTGCATCTTGGTCCAATCAGATTTAATCTGGGCTCAATCTGAGTCCGATTCAAATCCAATTCATTCCAGACTTAGTCCTAATCTAATTAGGACTCAAATCTTAAATCCAACTACCTAATTAGACTCAATTAAGTCAAACCTAAATAAATTAAATCTGATTTAATTATTTAGGACTTGATCTTTCAACTTGATCTTATCAAATTGAATTACAACAATTGTAATTAGGTCTTCCTTGCTAATTGTTAGCTGATCCTACATTTATAATTTTTATAAATTATCAATCATATTGATAATTTGATCATGATCCAATCTATTTGATTTGATCAAATCTCTTTTATGTGTGACCTCATGAATTCTATTTTGTTTGATAGTGAGATATATCATGATCTCCATAATAGTATCATCCAACACCTTTCGATGGGTTAGAATATTTTCAACTCTCATCCATCAATGATCATTGATCCAGAATGATTCAAATGAGCTCTCACAATCCACTAATGATACTTAGCAGCATGTGATGGTAACCTAATAAAATAGAATGATTAGAACCCCTAGGTATAGTTATCGTGTGATTCAGTTTCTCTATCGTGAGTCCCGATAAGATGGAGATTATAAAAACTCGTTAAACTACAACATCCGTCATATGAAAAATTCGATTAGCTCGAGCCCAAATCGTGAGTCTGATGAAAATTTCTTTCCGTCAATCATCTTGTTGCGGCCATAGGATTAAGAACCTAGCCTCTCAAACCCATAGGACTACTCCTTATCTACTAAGGTCGATAGATCCTATCTAAGTATACATCCTACTCTTATAATGAACCTACTATAGCCAACATATATTACAAAGATCCAAATAGTTAAAAAATTATATTTATATGCTGTCAAATTATAGCAATCCCACTATGAGCAGCTGAGGCACCGCAGGTCAAAGAACTACTCACATCACTATAGCATCGAAAAAATTACTGATGAGTGAGTAGACATCCATGTGATCTCTCGTTTGATCTTACTCAGTATCAATATTCTCTAACAATCATTCGTACTCTCATTCAGTGTCCTCACACTATAGCCTAGAGACTCATCTATCCTGAAGAAAGCGATCGTGCGCTAATCTAATCAAATCAATCACCATCTCCATAATGATTCATTGATCAAAAATAATTAAAATTAATTATATATATCTCTAAGTCTCAACTTTTGAGAATATGTATTTTAAATTATTAATTTCTACAATAATTTTTGGACACATTAGACAATAATGGATAAGAAAATTATTCTTTATTGATAATTCAATGTTTAAGTATAAATATATATCCTAAACTATTACAATAAGTCTTGCCATATTGGTTTTTCAGGACATACATCTATCAGCAATACTTTTAGTATTGAAGGCATTCACAAACAAGATAGGCACATACAAACAAAGAAAAATTGGAGAAAAAGTATTTCATTTCATGAAAGGAGTACAAAATACACTTCTGAGCTGCAAAATGCTTGAGGGCAAAAGTATAAAATGAATGCTTACTTCAGCTATAGAGGCCGTTCTGGCAACAAGATCTTTGGCTTGAGTTAGCAATCCTAGCAAAATTAAAGTGAAATTAAAGATCAACTATTTGAAGATGGACATCCGGGAATAGCTGTGTGGGCCTTCTATCACAGCACCTGAAGCCACTCCCATAGTTCTTGGCATTGTTGAGCTTAGACCGAAGAGCTCTACTTTTGCTTCTGTAGCCCATTACTAAGGTTCATGTTGCCCCTTGCAGTGGAAGCCTTGTCTTTAACTTCTCAAAAAGCCATATGAAGGCGGGCAACCTCTTCTTTCAGCCCGACTGCCTCTTGCTGAGGGTCAATAATAGTATCATCCTTGATAGCTCGCAGAGCCTCTAGAAGATAAATGATTTCTTCTTTCAGCTTAGCCAGTACATTCGGCCACACAGCTCGGCTCTTTTGTGTGGGCTCGTAGCTTGGCCACTATATTCAGATGCGCAACTTGGCCTTTGCATTTGTTTAAATGGCTTGGTTCATGGCTCTATAGTAATAGACTGTAGCTTAGAGAATAATGCCACAGTTGGTCATCTAGGTTAACTTGTTACTTCCTTCACCCGAGTTCTTAAAGCACCTTGGCCCTGAAAGTAGGGGACAAGTGATATATCTCGAATTTTACCCACATGATATGGCATTGCCGACCAGTCGGAGCCTGACATAGCCCAGCCATGAAATTCTTCATCTCGACTAACCAATTCCCACCACATAGCCATCCCAAAGGCATGTGGAGAAACTTAAATCTCCCTCCACTCGATGATAGTTGGCTCACTAATTCATAATAGACTCTCGGATGGGTGAAGTGATTATCCCCAATCTCTCTCGTACATCCTTGATGCGATGAGCTCCGACTTTCATTTATATATACTCTTCCATGGAGTCCTTCAAGTAAGTCTTTCCCAAGTCTTCTCAAATCTTTCAAATTCTAAGTCCTTCCAAGTACCTTCAAGTCCTTGAAAGCTCTATAAAGTCTAACTAAATCTTTAGAAAACTACTAAGCTATCAAGTTTCTAACTATCATACTCAGAGAATCCATGCTAGTGGAGATCCATGTGAGAGTCTGTCATAGTTTCAGACTGAGTAACATCCAAGAAGGACTAAAACTCTCCTCGTCCAACACAGACTTCGACTTGCCCCTCACTTCCTCTATCTTTTTATCTCCCTTTTCCTCTTCTTCTACTACCTCTTTCAAAACCTTCTCTATTTCGCCAACATAGATTGACTTAGGCATTGGAGGGCCTCATGGAGAGAAACCCCCAACAAACGAACTTTGCTTGTGGTGTTTTAGGATGCTCACGGAGGTCGAAGTATGGATCCTATCCTCTCTGACTCCTCAAAGAACTCCAACTAGCTCCTAAAGTCCTTGAGTCATCATCTTCAGCTCATCATTAGCTCCAGCTCATCAGCTTGAGGTAGATCAATACTTAGTGGTAACAAACCTTTTAAAACAAGAGTAAAAAGGCTGGATTTGATCTAAACATTGAAATAACCAACAACTTTATGAAACTATCAAAGTAATAATTAATATGCAATCCTTCTCTTAGTCTTGGTGGCTTGAGCTACAATTAGCCCCATGACAACGAACAAGATCACATTTTGACCTTATAGTAAAAGATCGAAATCATATTTAGACTTGTGATAGAGGCCTAAGAGAAAATAGTTCCTAAATACATATTATCAGTGATCAACATTATTGGCTAGGCCAAAATCATAGTTAGACTAAAGAGCGACCATTAACCAATTTAAATCTATTCCAAATCAAAGTCAGACTATAGAGTAACCATCAACCAATCTAAATCCATTCCAAAACTAGTTTTTCTGTAACATATCAATATAAAACTTTCAAATATTCATAAGCTTTCAAACATATCTTCGCTATAATAGAATAATAAGTTGATATTTCATAATTTTTTATCATGCTAAATCAAACAAACATGCTCTTTTTGATACGTAAAAATTCAGCAATGTGCTCAAGTAGAGTATTTCATGCTTGATCCATATTTTAATATATTTAAGCTTGGTATATAAACAAGTTGATTTCATTAAATCTATACACAAGTGCAAAATAGTTTAACATGTATTGCATGACAAATCACTAGGGTGATAAAGGCATGTATTGATCTAGATCAATAAGGTCTAAAACTATCTCCCAATGAAAAGGCAACACAAAACCTATAATAAATACACTGATCATTAGCATATTCTTTATAATCCATTCCTTTCATTATTTCTAGGCACGAGAAAGATTTCACTAGGTTACAAGATTATTTGAAGGCTCCATAACCTAAGATCCTTCCAAGTCAGGGATAGATATCCAAGATTAGCAAATTAATAGCTTTGCAGCCACTGGATGGGACAATCCTAATCTAGGCAAATATTATATAGCTGATCATCTAGGGACCTTGTCTATCTCCTATCCTCTACCAACCTTAATCTAGCATTCATGAACTAACCTATCCAAAAATAAATAAATAAACATTTGATAGAAACTTAAAATTACCTAGGTGTGAGATCATACCCCAATAGTGACACTATTTGGAGATTCTAGGCCTTAGCCTCTTGATCAAAGAGAGAAGGATTGTTCATTATTCATACAACTTAATAGAGATGGCCTAGAGATAAAGAGAGATGGAAATACGAAGAGAGAAGAGAGAATATTGGCAGTGGTTGGAGGTGAAAGGATGATGTTCAATTGCTTTGCAAAGGAGATGCTCGATAGCATTATGAGAGACACCTAAAAGTGTCATAGAAGTGATGCTTGATGACTTTGCATGGGAGATGCTTGGCGGCATCATAGTATGATGTTCAATAATGTCACAAGGAAGATAATTGGTAGTATCATAGGAAAGGCTTTCAGTTCTATGAAGTGTTTGGGATACTTGCACAAGAGAAGAAGCCTAAATTCTTGGTAGTGTAACTGTTTTATTAGTTTCTTTTCCACTGGTGTGATAGAAGATATGCAAGAGAAATCAAAGCTACGCTTGAAAAATGAAAGAAACAAGCAAATCTAAATTACACTTGCCTTAAAATAATTCAACCTTAACAAAAAAATTTAAAGGTATATAAGGAGTAGATAGAAGTAGAGATCAAATGTGTACCTCACCCAACTATTAAATAAATATGAGCTTAAGTGTATGCAATGTGCACCTCATATAAAAGCCACCCAAACATCTTTGACCATCTTGCAGCCTCTTCTTGTGTTACAATCCCCTGCTAGTGAGCTCGATGGGATTGGTTGGCTGTCGGGAGAAGATGGAAACAAAGAAACAAGAAGGAAGGAGAAGAGAAGAAGAAAGGAGCTACAATTGGCTTGGCTAGTAGGAAGGCAGAAAGGAAAGAAAGAACAAAGGGGCGATTGTAGTGGTTGGCAGGTTGATAGAGAGAAGATGGAAAGAAGAAGAGAAAGAAGAAGAACACACATGCTAATTAGAAATGGCAATGGGTAGGGTACTCGCAAAAAATTTGCCCTACTCGTATCCAAAGTCGTTTAAAATTTATTATCTGAATCCATCGCAAATGCAATTAAAAATTTATCCAAAAATTTCAAATCTGAACCTATCCAAGTAATCTTTGTTCAAATTAGGTTATTCGAGTTGTGTCAGGTACTTGATGTAGAAGTATAAAAAAATAAAAGTGCAAAGGAGACAAATGGAAAGATATTTTATGATGATTTGAATATAACTAATATCAAGTAAAAGTCAATAATACATCAAACTTCCAATTCAAACTTTAATAAACATCCATAATCCATAATAGCAACATCAAGTTCTTAATCCTCTCACCCCTTTGTCGTATATATTTTTGTAAATTTATAAAGATTATATATATATAATTGGGTTTGGGTAGTGGATAACCAAGGATCAAATCCCAAACCCTTTCCAAACCCTATGGAGTTTTGCTAAATGGATCCTATTAGATTGGGATGGATTCAATATCCAAAAAAACCTATCCAGCTGCCATTCTTGATGCTCATTAGATGTCATGGCTAGGAAGAAGGAGAGGAGAAGAAAAGAGAGGGAAAGAAAGAGGAGAGGGAAGAAAAGGTATTGGAGGACCGGGCCATTTCAAAATTTCTTTTGATTATTCGCATGATGAAGTATCATAATCTGAATAAGTTACAAATTCTTGCTGAATCAAATAATGCCACTAATAATGAAAAGGCCTCTACCACTATATTAAAATTCTATCATGTATGATGCATCTCCTCTATGTCATTCAACTTCTTATTAAAGAAAGCAACTAGTCGACTTTTGTGGCTAAGGATTGCACTAATACCTACTCCTGAAATATCCCATTTCACTTCAAAGTACTTCTTGAAATTGGGCAAAGCAAGAATATGGGCCGAACATATCTTTTCCTCAGCCAACTCTAAAGATAGTTGGTTCACAAAAAGATCCTTGACATTGTTAACATTAGTTCTTCTCAGTACATATTTTAATGCTTCCTTTTTTTAGTATACTGGGTTGGACGATTCGTTCGCCAAGAAAATCTATAGTAGCAGCTATTGGAGAAGATTGGAGGACACTCTCAGTTCTTTACCTTTAACCTTTGAGATGACACTATTTGGCTCCATGGTAGCGTTCTCGTAGAACTTCAAGATGAGTCTTGGGTAAACAACCTCATTCAAGCTATAGAAAAATTTGCAATCAAATTTCTAAACACTCAGCAGAAAGCAAACCCTTCTTGCAAAAAGAATCTGAAATCTATCCTTCTACCTAGAATAATAGATCGGTTTGTTAGTGATACCTTCGCATAAGATGGCTGATTCTTGTCTTTTTGAGCTGCATCACTGTGTTCTTTCCTTAGAGAACTCAATTTAGGTTTCACTACGATCAGATTTGGACATAGTGATTTTTTTTTGATATCCTTTGCCACTTCATCCGACGAGCGATGCGCTTTACCAGTGCCATATCCAAGCTAAATCCTATAGTGATTCCACAAATGAAGACAAAAGATAGGTGATTTTGCGAGGTAGGAGGCTTTTGAAATGAGACAGTTTGAGGATAAAAATGAAACAATGAAAAATGAAAGTCTAGGACATATGTTAAGAGTCTAGGTCCCGATCTCTGAGTCATCTCAGATTAAAATCTAGGGAATCTGTTAAGAGTCTAGGTCCCAACCTCTGAGTTGACTTAAATTATGGATGAGTAAACTCAGATGTAGGTCGACTTAGTCTAAGGACGAGTCAGCTTAGTCTGGCATAGGGGATGTTTCAAAAATTTTCAAAAATTTTAGTTTTCATGAAATGATGCATTCAAACATGCTAAAAATATAATTCATCTCAAAATTAATTTAATATACAATATAAGTAAATCAAAGTAATTTAATTAATCATAAAATTTAATCAAAAATAAATTATTGCATACTAATTAAAATCGTTTGGACAGATAATTCAACTAAATGGATCATAGATTCCTATCTCTTTTCTAATTGAATAAAACTTTTCTTCACTTAGAAGTTTTATAAAGATATCAGTGATTTAATTATTAGTAGATACAAATTCAAGTATAATATCATTATTTTGAATATAATCCTTAATAAAGGATATCTAATTTCAATGTGTTTAGATCTTGAATGCTAAATTAGATTCTTAATTGGATATATAGCACTTGTGTTATCACATCTGATTGAGATTTTACTATAATTTACACCATGATCTTCTAGTTATTGTTTAATCTACAAAAATTAAGCACAACAACTTTCAGTTGCAATATTGTAGACAATACTATTGAATTTGTTCTTACTAAACTATGATATCAAATTAAAATCTAAAAATTGATATATACCACTTGTACTTTTCTTATTTAACTTATATCCAGTAAAATCAACATCTGAATAACCAATTAAGTCTAAAGAAGATTGCTTTGAAAATCATAAACTAATATTTTGAGTATCGATTAAGTATCTAAAATTTTTTTAACAATATTACTTATGATTCCTTAGGATTTGATTGATAATGAGCAGACATACAAATACTAAACATAATCTCTAGTCTATTAGTAGTTAAGCAAAGGAGTGACTTAATCATACCTCTATATAGCTTAGGATCTACTGCTTTACTCTTTAAATCTTGATCAAGTTTATAATTTGAGCTGATAGGGGTGCCAATATCTTTGACATTCTCCATATCAAATTTCTTTAGGATTTTCTTTATATACTTTCTTTAGTTTATGAAAATTTTGTCACTTATTTGTTTAATTTAGAGTCCAAGAAAGAAGGTTAATTTGCCGATATCATGCTCATTTCAAACTTTTCATGCATTAACTTAGCAAATTCTTTACACAAAAATTCATTAGTAGCACCAACTATTATGTCATCTACATAAATTTGAACAATCAAAAACTCATTGAATTTTTTTTGATAAAAGAGTTGTATCCATATTTTTTTTTAAAAATTTTTCAAGTAAAACTTAATCTATCATACGAAGCTCTTGGAGCTTATTTTAATCCATATAATACCTTATTTAACTTGAAAATATGATTTAAAAATTCATAATTTTCAGAACATAGAGTTGTTCCACATAAACTTTCTCTGTAATATTTTATTTAAAATATACTCTTTACATCCATTTTAAAAAGCTTAAAATTCATAAAATATGTAAATGCTAAAAGCAATCTAATAGCTTCAAATCTAGTAATTGATGCAAAATTTCATCAAAATCAATTTCTTCCTCTTGATTGTAACATTATATCACCACTTTAGTTTGTTTCTTATTATATTATCTTTCTCATCTAATTTATTCTAAAATCTATTTTATACTAATTATAGGATAGTTTATAGGTCTTTCTACTAAGTTCCATATTTTGTTCTTTCAAATTGATTAAGTTCCTCTTGTATAACCATTATCCAATTTGAATCTTTATTGGCTTCAATTATTATTTTAAATTCAATATAAGAGATAAATGCAAAGTGATGTAATATATTTTAATAAAAGCTTTAGTCCTAATATCTTGAGATGGATCATCTATAATAAATTCTTTGGTAACTGTGAGCATACCTTCGCTCTTTTGGCAATCATGAGTACCTTGTTGATTCCTTAAAGGAAGCTCTTCCATCTTTTCATCTTCATTTTTTTAATCTTTCTTATCTTCTTCATCCACTTGTAAAGGAAGATTTTCTAAAGTTATATCTTTCATCTTCTTTTTAAAAAAATTTGCATCATCATCTACATCTACTTTTCTTGATTTGAAGGTGTTAGTTTCATGAAAATAATATGAATGGATTCTTCTACAACTAATATTCTTCTATTAAAAATCTATATATTTATTAAAAGATGAATACCCAAGAAAAATACCTTCATCACATTTTGTATCAATTTTTTTAGTTTATCTTTATCATTTATTAAATAAACAATGGCAACCAAAATTTAAATAAGAAATATTCAATTTTTTTCTATATAAAGCTCATAAAAGATTTTTTTAAAAATTATTCTAATTAAAGTTCTATTAAGAACATGGCATGCTTTATTAATAGCTTCCGTCCAAAAATATTTTGGTAAGTTGCTTTTACAAAATATGGTCCGTGCCATTTTTTGCAAAGTTCTATTCTTGCTTTCTACTACTCTATTTTACTGAGGTATCTTAAGAGTTGAAAAATTATGATCAATTTATTTTAGAAAAAAAATTTAAATCATGATTTTCAAATTCAGTACCATGATCACTTCTAATTTTTAAAATATTATAATCATTTTCAATTGTTATCTTCTTGAAGAGTTTCATAAATAATTCAAAAGCTTTATCTTTGTGGGTAAGAAATAAACCCATGTATATCGAGAAAAATCATTAATTATAACAAATCCAAAATGTTTACCATCAAGACTAATTATCTTGATAGGTCCAAATAAATCTATATAAAAAAATTCTAAAGGCCTAAAAGTTGAAACCAAATTTTTAAATTTGAATGAAAATCTAATTTGCTTGTCTAATTGACATGCATTATAAACTCTATTTTTTCAAAATTGATTTTAGATAAACCTTTAACAAAATTTCTTTTAATTAATCTAGCAACAGAATCTATGCTTACATGTTTTAATCTACCATACCAAATCTAACTAATTTTATTACTTTAGTATTCATAGCAACTAGACACTCAATATTATCCTCACTAAGATCATCAAGATCTACCAAGTATATATTTAATATTTTTTCTTATAAACTTAATTTCATTATCATTAGAACTAGTTATAATGCAATGAGATGATTTAAATGAAATATTAAAATCTCTACCACATAATTGACTATTGCTGCCCAGAAAGATAGCAACCCAAGAGGGGAGAATTAGGTTCTTTAAAATTTTCAGCTAAATTGAAATCTAAACAATTATCTGTTTCAAATTAATCTAACTTAAGTGATTGTGAGGTATATACAATTGTGTTGAGTAAAATTGAGATAATAAAAGCAAAGTAAGAATGTAAAGCAAGAATTAAAAGTAAGCACATAAAAAATAATGTAAAGACAAGAATTTTATAGTGGTTTGGTGCAATCCCACATCTACATCCACTCTCGAAGTTTTTTTTGAGAATTTTACTATAATCATCTGATTACAATATATTTGCTTTATCCGGACTTACAAATAAATCTAGTTGATTTTTTGAGATCATCAACTAAAATCGTACACTAATTATTTTTTTGAATTTACCATCAACCTAGTTGGTTTTCTAGATTCACCAACCAAAATCTATAATATCCAATTCTGGAGTTGGACGAGTCTTTATCCTAAGTTATTTTTCCAAGAAATTTATAATAAATAAGATATAAGGTATAAGAATTTTAGCACAATTAAAAAATAAAGAAAAACTCTTTAAGCTCGAAGAAAGTTGACGATGAGTTGCTCTTTTGATGCTTGACTTCTCTTCTTTGAAGTAAAAGAAGGATGTTGTTGATGATGGAGAAGATTGTTCTTGAAAATTGATTAAAATCTATGCACAAAAATTCTCTCTTTTTCTCTTCTCAAAGAGTTCAATGTAGCTCTCATAAATTGATGGATTTCTTTTTTCAATCTTTCTTTTTACTTTCCAATTGATTCTCTAGCTTTTAATAGACTTGAAAGAAGTCGGAGAATCAGTTTTAACCATTGAAAGAGTTGAAATAGCCATTGAACTAAAAAAACTAGCCATTAGAATAGTGTAGAAAACTAGCCATTAGTGCAGTCCTATGCCATTAGTCGATTCACAGTCTTCACGAATCGACTTGAACTGCCAAATGAGTCAATCCATAGAATCTATGAGTCGACTCTTGTAGGAATTATGAAATTATAATCTTTTATCTTCTCTAAAAGAGTCGACCCTTGTTGTTCATGAGTTAACTCACCGATTGTGCCAGTACATTCCAATATACCACAGTCGACTTTTGTTCATCAGGAGTCGACTCCTCTTGGTCAAACTTGTGAAAACTTGATCTTTGAAGTACTTTTGCTTGACATCTTGAAAGAATTTTTTTTATGGATGATTTCTTCATTGTGAGCATTTAGAAAATCCTACATTCACTCTTGAAATATATGATTAGTATCATAATTACTCAATATTTTATAATCATTAAAATTAATCATAAGATTAACAACTAATACTAAGAAGATGATGCATTAAGCCATCTACAAGCAATATATTTTCAATAAAAGTGGTAGGAGTGATCTTGATATTATCAAGACCAATAATTTTTCATTTACTATTATCTCCAAATGTAATAACTCCACCATCTTTAGCCTTTAGAGAGATAAACTAAGATTTATCTTCCATTATATGTCTTGATCATTCGCTGTCAAGATATCACTTTCTTGTTGACTCATAAGATGTTAAGCACAGTTGCAAAAATATTATCAAGTCGGTTTAGGTATCCAGCTAACTTAGATCTTTTGGGGTTAACTTGAATAGTATATTTTAAAACCCACATTTGCTTAATTTTTACATTTCTTGATTTAATATTCTTAGGATTATTCAGATTATAGTCTATAGCTTTGTGACCAGATTTATTATATTTAAAACAAGTAATTAAATACCTTTTAGGTGTAGGTTTTACAAAAGCATTTTTCAGAAGTCTTAGCTTACTTAAAATATTAAATCTCAATCCAGCTTTATCAAACACCATTTTTGTTTTCCAAAGCATTTGGAGCTTTTCAGAACTTAAGGTAAATTTATCTATAATAGACTTTAATTTATCAACTTACTTTTGTAAAGCACCATTCTTTTAATTAATTCAATTTGATCTTTCAAATTTTTTTCTTTTTGAAAATATTCTTTATCATCAATCAAGGATTGATGGAGTTTTCTAAGTTTCTTATTTTAATTTTTTTCAAAATCAATAAGTAGCTCATTAAAGGTATCATATAACTCTTCAAACATAAACTCATTTGAGATATTTTCAGTTACATCATCTTCAAAACCATTAGATAGAGATTGGCTTTTCTTTCTTTGTTTTGACTTCTTCCTCGGAGCTGGAGTCTTCATCATTGCTCCAAGTAGCCATCATTACTTTTTCCTAAATTTTCTTAAGCTTTTCTTGAGTAGAGGCCAATTAGATCTGAAATGATCAGGCTTCTTATACTCATAGCAAATGGTTGGTTGCTCATCTTTCTTTTCTTTCTCTTTTCTTACTTCCTCTCTCTCTTGTATATCCTTTCTTCTTGGAGAAGAATTTCTTTCTTCCCATAAATCTTTTAAATCTTCAAGTGATCATCACCATTAAATCATTATTTTTTGAATCATCTGATGAATCACTTTCTAGCTCTTCTATGGCAGATGATTTTAGTACAATGGTTCTTCTTTTCTTCACTTCTTTTGCATTCTGGTTCATGCTCAGCTCATGAGTTATGAAAGAGCCTATAAGTTCTTCCAAGACCAATTTATTGAGGTCTTTTGCCTCTTGGATTGTAGTCACTTTGGCCTCTCAATTTTTTGATAATGATTTGAGAACTTTATGCACCAATTCACTGTTAGTGTAGTCTTTGCAAGACTCTTCAAGCCATTAATAATATCAATGAATCTAGTAAACATATCAATGATACTTTACTAGGTTCCATCTTAAACAGTTTATATTCATGTACAAGCATATTATTTTGGATTCTTTGATTTGATTAGTTTCTTATAGGTAACTTCAAGTCAATCCCAAATTTTTTTTGCAGACATGCATGTAGATATTCTATTAAACTCATTTATATCTAAAGCACAATATAATACATTCATAGCTTTTGCATTCAATTGAGCCAAATTTTATCTTGTTCATCCCAACCCTTTTGAGATTTGGAAATAGATTCACCATCAATTATAACAGTGAGTGTATGAGGACCATTGACTATGACATTCCACATATCATAATCTTGCGCTTGAATAAAGATTTTCATATGTGTTTTTCAGTAAGTATAATTTGTGTTATTAAAAAATGAAGATCTATTGGTTGATTGGCCTTCAACTAAAGACGTATCAATTGGAGCAGCCATTGATCTTTAACTCTTGATTGTTAGATTAATTAGGTTGCGTACCTACTTTGATACCACTTATTTTTAGGGATAGCAACCCAAGAGGGGGTGAATTAAGTTTATAAAATTAAACTATAAGGTTGAAACAATTTGTGCCCAAAGTAATTTAGATTGTGTATGTGAAGTAAAAAGCAGAAAATATAAAGATACAATAGAAATGAAAAGAGAATAAAGTAATCATAATAACAAACATAATGATTTTATAGTGGTTCGGTGCTAAACTCAGTACCTACATCTACCACTCAAACAAATTCATTTGAGAATTTTAACTATAACCTCTTCAAGATTACAGTCTAATTGTTTTCATGGGTTTACAATCTAACTTAGTTGATTTTCATTGGCTCACCAACCAAAATCTTACAACTGATTGTTTTCTTTCATACTCACAATCAATCCTGATTGGTTTGTCCAGAGATACCAATCCAAACCAAAACAACATCTAATTTCTTAGGCTTGGACTAACCTCAAGTTTCTATATCCCAAAAACTTGTTGCAAATAAACAATAGCAGAATACAAGAAATAGAGTTAAGAATAGTAAAAACTCTTTTTAGATCTGAAGAAGTCGAGGTAGTTATGAATTTAATGCTTTGACTTCTTTCTTAAATGCTTGAGAGGTTGATGTAGTCTTTAATGCTTTTTCTCAGTGGTTCCTAATTGAAATTGAATTACTCTTCCTTTCTTTCAATCTGACTTAATATAGGAAGGACTGAATTTATGATACTCTTAAATTTCTTCATTTTTCTCTTTTGGTTCCTCATAGTATTCTCTTGAATGTACACTCAATGAGCTTCCTTTTCTTCAAAAGTTAGTTTCATCCATGAATTTCTCATATTTATTACTTAAAAACACCGTCATTTAATATTGTAGCCATTTGAAATATGAAATAGCCATTTGGATTGATTTAGCCATGTTTTGGAATTTTTGAAAACTAGTTGTTACTTTGTCAGGATCCTTTAAATTGGCTCACCCAAACACTAAGTCAGCTCACCATCAGCATGGAGTCAGCTACGTGAAATTTTGAATCAACTTTACACCAAATGCTAAAAATCCAGCATCTATCTTGCTCTGCTTGCTTGAGACTGGATTGGCTCACATCCTATCTTAGTTGCCTGACTTAAATGCTGGATCGACTAATTGAATTTCTGGATTGGCTCAGAAAATTTGTTGATTTATAAGGCTTTATGTGTTCGTCTTCCTCTGAGACTGAGTCGGCTCTCATCTTTACTGAGTTAGTTAAGCTCCAGACTAGTCGACTAAGTTGATTACTGGATCGGCTCAGAAAATTATTTTCTGTTTTGAAGATTTCTGTCTTTCCTACTTAGTCAGCTCAGAAAATGATTCTATATTTTGAATATTTCTATCTTTCCTGTCTTCTGATACCAGATCAGCTCTGCTTCAAACTGGATTGGCTTAGATCGTGCCAAGCGTGCCACAAAGAGTTTCAAATAGCTTTCCTTGAACCAATTTATTTCTTGACTAAACTTGCCTTCTCAAATATAATTTGTATTTGTTGAAGAGTATATCTAGACTAGATTTATCCCTTCAAATCTTAAACTTTTTCTCTTCCAATCTTAAGGCCTTATGTCTTAGAATTTAAATTTCTTGAGAATATAACCTTTGAACTTTCTTTAGGATATGGCCTTTTAGTTCCTTGAGGATATAGCCATTTTGAATAAATAAATAAGCACTTTCAGACAACTTATAAATACTCTCTAAATATACTATTAGTAAACATAATTTGTACTCAAATATCTTTTGACATCATCAAAATTAATTCTAAAACTAACGTTGAGGTTGAGGGATAACCGTACGTTCTGAGGATTCATTGAGATTGCGGATCTCATTGAGTAGAATGGAGTGGAGCGTAGAGTAGCTAGCCATTTATCACCTAATAAGTAGAAGACTCTGAAATGCCTTCAATATAGTGGAAGTCCAAATGACAGCAGCTCAATGACTGCTTCGGAGCTCCTCAACATAAGTATACATAAAACTGCTATTGGATCGCCAGCACCTCAACGGATGGGACATTCCAGATGTCTCAGGAGCGTTCACCAAATGTTGTTTAGACATGCTGCTACCCCTAAAATCACAGCTCGAGCAGTGGACTGATGTAAAGTTTACGAAGGACCTCTGAAGAATTTTAGCCAAATTTTTGATACAGTGACAGCTTACGTTTTTCCTTCCTTTTTTTTTTGTGAGTTTAAAATTTACGACCTCAAAAAATTATCCGCCCATTTATCCCTTAAAAATTGGGGGAAAAAACTGCACTTTCATACTTAAAACAGTAAAATAAATGTCGAATTTCTCTTATCTGTTTCTTTTAAATTTCTTTTATAATTATTACATTTTTAATTGCTAATATAATTTACCGATAATATATTTACTTCTCTGCTCTCAGCGAAAGTGGTGGAATAGTAGCTCGACCGCTGACCACAGCTACGCACGATCGGTCGGTCAGTCTTTTATTCTAAATACAACCAAAAATATGATATCTATTGAGAAATAAACTGCTCATCTTGCAGAAATTTTCAAACTTGATCACATGGACTCAACAGAAAAATAAACATCATTCATTACAAAAACAAAAGAAAAAAGAACCCTCATACTATAGGTTCTGGAATCATTAATCCTTCAAGAATAATGTTGTATACTCTACACCCATCAGTCAGCCAACAACCACAATGATGCATTTGCCCAATAAGATATCAAGTAGGAGAAGCAGGAATTCACGATCCCGGTACTTCACCAGGATGGCCAGATCGAGTATTCAGCAAAGGCTGAAGAGCTTTGACAACAATGCTCATGTTTGGTCGGAAATCAGCTTCATATTGCACACACAAGGCAGCCACCGCAGCCAACTGTTTCCAATATAAAGACATGAGAAGGTCAAAACAAAGAGGGCATTGCTGATAATCAGACTAACAACGCAAGTAATAAACATCCAAACACATCTACAGACACAACATTTGGTTTCACCAAAATTTATGCATATATTGCAGTCACCATAAAGAGAAGCAATAGTATATCAAGTTTACAATGTCCGATACAGTTTAAGATAACTACATTAACCGAAAGGAACACTTAATTAATTGACTTATCGTCTGAAGAAAACAGCACAACCATCATGAAAGTAGATGGTTGGAAACTCGAAATTAGACAGAACTTTGGCCTAGTTCAATGAGTTAAGAGAGTAAAATTTCTAAGCATATACTGAGCAAGAGTAATTATCCTTCATAAGATAGACGGGTTCAATCTAAATATGGTGTTGTACTATCACACATTTCCGCACAAAAATTGTTTAGAATATGAGAAAGGAACTCTAGCAAGAAAAATTCATCAGATTGTACTAACTCCAAAGAAAGAGGTTGGACAAACTCCATGAATTGAAACTAGAGCAAGTTCCACAGTAATCACCTTTGCAACTGCTTTCGGAGGATATTCTCCATTTAGTCTTGCATCAACGCATTGCCTTACCTTGTCTTCACTGAGCCTCGGTGTTGCCTGCATCATGTGTCAATTAGTCATATAGGGCATAAAATATAATTGTTCACTCACCATGAAGCTACACTCAGCAGAGCAAATGTAGTGCCTCTGAAAATGCTCCTTAAACAAATACTGCAAGAATATTATAAACCAAAAAAAAAGAAGAGAGAAAAGAATTGTTTACCCATGTCACAAGGCTTTGCTGGCCTCGTGGTAATGTATGATCTACGGGTTTGCGGCCAGTCAAGAGCTCCAAAAGAACAACACCAAAGCTGTACACATCGCTTTTAGAGCTAAGCTGTCCAGTCATCGCATATCTGCCAGCTCGAGTAAAACTCATGTTAAAAATACTTTATTGCAAGGATGCAAAAGAATTTAGTTTCAAGTTAAACTAAATGAAGAAATCTCAATTTGCGAAACTATACTCATGTGAAAGCATAGGTTTATTCAGTAAAGACCGAAACATTTTCTCCGACTTGAATCTTGATGGAACTTACTCTGGCGCATGATAACCAAAGGTACCAAGAACTCGAGTAGAGTGAAGTCGAGCTGCCATGTCAGGAGCCTGATTTGATAGGTCAAAGTCAGCTATCTTCGCAACATCATCATCAAAGAGTAGAACATTGCTGGACTTGATATCTCGATGAATAACGTGAGGTTGTGCTTTCTCGTGTAGGTATTCAAGTCCTTTTGCTGCTCCTACAGCAATCTTAACTCGTTGTGCCCATGACAAAACAGGACCTGGCTGCGCTCCTTTGACACCTTTTCGCCCTGTGTCAGATAATTGCGTGTTAAAGTAGCAAAGATAACCATTGAAATGATTGATAAGCCTTATCACAACTATTTGGAGATAGTGTCATGAGCCCTTGTTTGGCATTCATCAGTTGAGTTACATCAACTGCAGGGCAAACTACACTTTCTAGCATTTAAAAAGTAGTTTGATGTATTTGAACGAAATCCTATTGTTTCATGCAAGTAATTCTCAGAGGTGTATCAATATGGAATCTTAATGGACATGAAAATGTCTTCTCAAAAAGGAAGAACTACAATCAACCAATAAAGTCAAGGAGAAGATAAGAAGAAGAAACAAACTAAAAGAAACAAATTACAAAGAGAACAAGAAAAAAATTGTGAGTTAGTTCAGCTTAAGAGAGCTTTACAATGGTAATGCACCCTACTTATCAATATAAATCCTTTAAATTTACCCTGATATATCCATATTCATCCATAGCTAAATAGGAAGGAGATTTTTACATTTAATATAAATGAAGAGAAAAGAATCCTAAACATGATTTGATTCTTCCATCATTTAGGATCTGGTAGCATCTTTAATCTATTCTGACATCACATTTTCTCCATTCAATATTCAATTTCCAAGTTTAGCTTAGGTCAGATGCCTTTATGTCATCAAATTATTTAGGATTTAGTTTCCAAAGTAAACTAGCCAACTAACCACCAACTTAGCTCTGAACCCCTCCACTTGCTTGGGCACCCTTTGACACACACTCCAGATCAAGAACATGTTAGCTAGGTCCATGGGACATGCATCAGGTCCTATGATTATCACACAGATAAGCCATCACTCTATATTGTTTATGTTAACTAACCACTAGATTCCAAAAGCTTGAACTGATAGGAAAAGGATCAACATCAAACATTAGGCTTGACAGTTTATAAGGACATATTACAGAACTGATGCTGTGAATGTATAGCAGATCATAGGGTGGTCATATAAGACTGATACAAAGGTGTGAGTTTAAGCATCATATTCTAGGAAGATCATTATATGCTTATTATGTGGTTAACTTCCATTGAACAAAGTTTCCAAATTGGAATTTATCAAGGGTGAGTTGACGTTTTCCAAAAGTTCATTAGATTATAGTTTGAAACCTAAAATCTGATCCCAAAGAACTAATGAAACTTATAAAAGCTTATAATTTCATACCGCCTTCATAGTGTCAAATGAAATGGAGGCCCTGAAAGGGATGATACACAGATCACCCAGGATGGTTACTAAAGCTAACCAATATTTTTGAATTCAATCACCTCATACTTGTTTCCATGTCATGCAATTTGATATGCCTGCATGACAATCTATTGCATCATATTCCTTGGTTGGGGGTTCCTCTATTTTCTGAAGTCAATTTTCTTTCCTTGCTCCTCATGTGTTAAGTTGATTGAAAACATTATTTAATCATTATATCTTTGCTAGACAACCTAAGTTGACGGTTGAGTTATGCACAATCACATCAGAAATTTATAATATGCTCAAGTAAACAACCTGCTTTGCAAGCAAAGCAATGGGATCAACATAAAGGACCTCCACAAGAGACGGATGGCATCAATATTGAATCATGAAGTCATAATTTGGCAAATGGCAACCGATTCCAGGAACACATTAGCACAAATCAAATGGAACTGTAACCTTTTGTGACTTAATGTCATCACCAGAACATATGTAGAAATACTCCATAAAGAATTGCCTTGCATCAAAATCTGAGGTTATATTTAGTGAAATTTCTCCCAATAGGTTTAGAATGAGAATAAGGTTCGCCATCTCGATACTAGATACCATATTGATACCACTCTATTACAATATTGGTATATGGTACAGTACGAGATAGTGAGGTGTACAAATATATAAGAGAGTCGGTTCAGTATGAGACTACGTACTGGTATGGTATGTGCGGTATAGTACAGTCCCGACCGGTATGACAAATCTTGAATTGGAAGGTAAGTATCATAAGAACTTTAATAAAATGTATTTGGGCTTCCACCAGTTACAAGTGTTGCACTAGCCTGACAAGAAACATGAATTATAAAATACCAAGGTAACCCAATTAATGGTTGTGATTATGGTTAAGGTGCATCCTAACCACATGTTATCTTGTAGTAGATATATGGATTGGATTGCATAGGCTTGATAAGGTAATGCTCTAACATCTTGATAAGAGGTAATATATAACAATGATCCCATGTAAGAGATAAAGAATAAGGATAATCAGATAAGGTCTATATTGGATACAACCTTATCAGATTATTCTACAAAAAGGCATTCTTGTCCTCACTTCCCCTACTTAGCTCCACATGGCTGGTCCACTCAATCTGATAGCAGGATGTATGAAGATTGGAGAAGTGGAAGGTTTTCTAAAGAATAGTGCCTACAGTTATTCTGAAAATTTGTGTCATTAATCTAATGTTATTGATTTATAGTGTCCACAGACAAGCCCTTTTGCAGATCTTGCTAGCATTCAAGATTGTGTTAGGCACCGAGGTTTGTAAGCCAAGTCACAAGTGTGTGGGCCATACCAAGTTGCCATGACAAGGATAATGTACCGAGAGACAACAGGTTGAAATCATACCCCTATGGAATGCTTAACATATCAAAATGAGGGAGCGAACTCAATCTTTAGTAGGATGCTATTCTCTTCCACATGAGGAAAGGCTTGGGAAGGACAAAAGTGAAAACAAGAGAGTACAAAAGCTTTAATTTAAGAGACTGGAAAGAATAAATTGTAAAACTACTATTCCATTTTTCACCTCTTTCATCTCTTTCATATCACTATTATAACTCTCTTACACAAGGATTCATGGCCACTAAATATTTAAAGGAAAATAATCTTGATTATCCTACTCATAAGGATTTTTTCCACTTTAAACCAACTTGCATTTCATATGTACGTACGTACGTATGTATTTTACATTGTTGATCTCTTTAACCTCTTTTATCCCACTATTATTACTTTACAAATCTGAGAATCATGGCCACTATATAGAGAAATCAGATTAGGATTGTTTGACATATAACTATGCGTAGCATAAGACTGTCTGTGTTAGTTGTTTGTATTTCATGTTAGAAATATAGTTCAGAGATCTGTAAGAAACAGTTGAAATCTGTTGGAGTGTTCATGGAAGCAGCAATTTTCAGAAGGCAGAAATTCTCACAAAAATATCAAATTTCAATGACCTTGGATTTGTTGCAAAGGACTTTTCTAGATCTAGAAGTAAAATCACACACCCCCTGGTCAAATTCCATTTTGGGAAAACATAACTGAACTCTATATCTATAACTCAGTGGCAATTTCCTACCAACTTTTAGAAAGGCATTTGCTTTTCATAGAAATATCAGGTTTCAATTATCTTCAACTCGTTAAAAAGAACTGCTCAAGATTAAAAATTGATATCTCATGGCTCTCAATGAATTCCATTAGTCAAAAGCTATAGTTATAACTTAGTATTGATTTTCTTCTGACTTTTGAATTTTAGTCAATATAAGTATTTAGTAGTCCTTTAGTGAGAGTTAATACAGCCAGGATTTCTTCAGTTTATAGATCATGATATACATATGTTGAAACATGTATAGGTTGAAAATCATTAGAGTTTATTGCTTTGGTCATAGCAAAACATGAGCTTAGATCATTTAAGTTTTAACCATACATTTTTGCATCCATTTGATATATAGATTAGAGATCATCAAAATATGTAATTTTTTATTCTGGGTATTTTAATGGTGTAGATCATAATTAACGGTAAAGATCTTTGATTTGGGTGCCCAATTAATGATTTTCAACCTAATAGGAATGGATATTCTCTCTCTCCCC
>KE506916.1:42213-63225 GCA_000441515.1 Elaeis oleifera
CTTTTTTCTAATTTTTCAGAGGTCTCAACGGTTTCGTTGAGACCTTCATACGCTTTGGGAGTTCTCTGAGACTTCTCAAAGAACTCTAATGCCTTTCAGCAATTTAAAAACTCTCCGACCACCCCCCAGTCCCCCCTCCCCTCTCTCCACTTTTTCCTGTCGGTACGGTTCGGTTCACGCCGAACCAGTACCGAACCGCCCATACCGCCCAGTTTTAGGCGATATGGATGCGAACCGGACCGAACTGGGACGGTTCGGTGCGGTTCGGGGAGTTTTCAAAAAAAGGTCCAAGCCGGACCGGTAAGGCGCCGGTCCGGCTCGGTACGCCATGTACCGGGCGGTTCGGCCCGGTACGGCGAACCATGCTCCACTCCCTTGGCCCCACTCCCATCTCATCTCTGTCAAGCCAACTGTCAGGTTGGAGCCAACTAGTCAAACGCAGTTCATGATTTTTCTGTTTGAACTCAGGTTTGGCTCTATATTTTTGGCCCAAAGTCAAATCAAGTCATGCAGGGCGCAGGCCAAGCTCGGCCAGGCAATTTTGTCTTGCAGACCTTGCCTGACATGGCCCCAACCTGACAGGAGCTCTAGTCTAATCCGTACCAACTCTACCACAAATAGTACCCTTCCAACAAATCCTTGTCAAAAAAATTATCATATCATCTCCCTCCAGCTCCATTTGGCAAAACAAAAGTATCACATATGTCTCCCTGCCACTCTCTGCCCACTTTTTTACTTCCTTGACCCTTCAACCAGAGGAGGTCGGAATTGCAATCTAAATGATCATCAGAAAAGGAGGCCAGAGAAGGAACTATGGAGAACACAAGGTGTCAAAGGGCAGAGTGGCACGAGGAGGGCAAAATGGAGATGGGAGCTTGAACATTGCATTATATTTCAAAAAAACGCAACCAATTCACTAAGCAAAAAAGCAAAAAAAAAAAAGAAAAACATTTTACCTCATATGGAGCAAAGTTGGCCATTCCCATTCGGAGGAGCAGGAGGTAGGAGAGAAAGGAAGTGAAGGACAACTCACTTCTCAGAATAACAGAATTATAAGGGAGCCATAAATGTAATAGTACAGCAGTTAACAATATTTTTGCATTTTTTTAGTCTGCACTTTATTGCATTTGTTCGGTCATTATAATGTTTGTTCAAATGAGAAAGCCGCCATTTTCCACTTCATTGACATATTCCCACTCCTCTTTTGCTTTTCATGCCACCTTCCCTCTCTTTCCATATTCAGGATTCCTAACTAATCTACGAACACTCAGAAGCTATTTAAAGGGTTCTAGTGTTTAAGGAAAGGGAGATTTTGACTGTGATTTGCTGGCTACTGCCCACTATTTGCTTCTTCCTCTTTCCTTTGGTGCTCCATGGTGGTGTCGAATCCGAAGACAAAGACTTCTTGAGGTTATTCTCTATGTGACACGAAAGCCCGTGCATGTGCCTCCCTAATGGCAGAATCTTCACATCCGGTGACTTTCCTCCTTGCTATCTGCTTTCATTTCATATTTCACCTTCTCTTTAAATGTTCCTCATATCTGCCATATCTTGCATCATTTAGTTCAGTTTTTGAGAGCCTTATTATCTTGTCATGTCACAAGCCCTAAATACCATAAGCGCCCATCTGATTTCTACCTTAGAATACTTTATTTTGGTGCTTTCTTTTCCTCTTTCTTGAAATTCCTGTGCACTATCATGGGATTATTATGTGCCAAATTTTGACGTTTAATTAATGCTCTGAGTTTGATACTTACATGCAAAAAATATTAGCTTCCTTAGGCTTGGATGTGTACTAATATTTGGTTAATTAGATTTGAATCTGTCTGTAGGATGAAATTAAGATCCATTAATTTGAATTATAAAAGGTCTCTAAAATCGATTATAGTGAACTAATAACCCTAGGGCGCATCAGCAGCTACTGAAAATTCTTATTGCAAGTTAATGTAAGCCAATAAAATAGCTTTGTGGTCCATACCATGAAGAATATCATGAAGGGATCCCATAGTAGCAAACTCATAGGCAAGAACACGGAGGTTCCCATCAACACAATAACCGATCAGCTCCACAACATTTTCATGTTTTAGCCTTGACACCATGGAAACCTGCATAATCTTATATAAGGAGAACATATACATGTTGAAAGCATATACAGATAATAGGAATGATTGCCAAACCTGTGCCAAAAATTCATGGTCTGGCTGCTTGCTTGCATCCAATTTTTTATGGCTGCACTTCTCCCAGTTTTAAGCACACCAAAATACACTCTGCCAAATGAACCCTCCCCAATTAATGCCTCATCACCAAAATTTTAGTAACTTCCTTTATTTCTTCTACAGGAATGGCTGGAACTGCAATAGGCTGGACTTTTACAGTTTGAACACCCTTAGGGGCAGGCTCTGCAGCATGATATGCTCCAACATTGCCTATATATGCATGCCATTCAAAGTTATAGCCATGTATGAGAAGATGATATTAACAAGTAATTATAATAGTTAAGACATATTGAAGCTAATTCAAAATCCTACACCCAATCTGTATTACCTGCTGAATGGCTTCCCATATAGGGACCTCCACCATCAGCCGTTCGATGGACATCATCTTCTCCGCAGCATCCGAAGCATGACATGATTCACTCTTCTTAAAGCAACCCCTACTACAATCAAAGGAAAAAACTGGAAATACAATGAGTATCCAATAAGCAATATTACTCATCCTTGTTTAATTAGAGGGAGTCATTGCAACCCAATTTAAATTAGCAAAAGAAATAACAAATCACAAACTTACGATAAAAATGGCACGTTGTGTAGTTGAAGAAGGGTTCAAATTTAAGTTTATATGTTTGAGTACATTAGGATCTATATATTTAGCTCCATATATGCATTTATTTTCAATTTATACTCTTAGAATAAGAAATACATGTGATGCCCATCAGACATTCAATGGACCCTTATGTCAAATCTCATATAAGAACCCAAATAAAAGGGCAGGAATAAGAGAAGTTCAAAAGTACAGTTATAAATAAATTCTATCTCCTTTACAAATACTGGATACAGGAGACTCCTTGATGTATTTACATACTGAACTACTTAAAAGGCCACCCAACCTATTTCTTCCCTTTTTTCTGGAAGGGTGCTGGGATTTCTTCTTATTGCTGTCCCAAATCCATGTTAATAATAAGAAATAGAAGTTCCTTCTAAAATTCTACATTATCATGCAAGTTTTTGGATTTGCTATAAAATATTAGATTATGATAAATGGATGGTGCTTGATATAGGCAATCTTTTTCTCTTACTTTAGATCCAGATTCGCAGACTGGATACTGGAGCCCAGGCCGGCCAGCCGGCCGGCAATATGGGTTCGTACGGATCCGTACCAAACCGGACCGGTGCGAATTGACATAAGGAAAGGAAGCGAACCAGGAGGAGAAAGAGAGAGAAAGAGAGAGAAATAGAGAGGGGAGGAATAAAGAACAGACGGGAGGGAAAGGAGTCGGAGGGACCATCGGACGGCCTCCGATTGGCCATCGGATGGCGCAGTCCACACGTGCAGCACCGCGGGCGTGAAATAAGGGCATCGCCCCTGTTCTACGAGGCTTTTTTTTTAAAGCCAAAAAAATATTAAGCCGGCAATTGGTTTGTCGGCTTCACTTAAGCGAAACCGGCAAGCCATTTGCCGACTTCACTATTTTTATCTTTTAAAAAATAAATCAAAAACAAAAACTGGTAAATAGATTGCTAGCTTCACTATTCATTACGTTTAAAAAAATGCGATGAAAGAACAGGATTGGTAGCCCCTGTTCCGCAGCCGCAAATCCGCTCGCATGATTTCGTTGGCTGATGGCCACGGTAGCCACCCAGTAAGCTCCGGAGGGCCCTCCATCAGCTATGCCTCCCTCCGATAAGTCACTCTCCCCTCTTTCTCTTCTCTCTCATTTAGAAGCTCTATCGGGGCTTCCGTCGCCCTCCGGCGGCCATAGCGAGCCACCGCCAGCCTCCGACGGCGTCGTGGTCTCTCTCCCTCTCCTCCTCTCTCTCTCTTCTTCTCTTTCCCTCTCTTTCTCCCTCGACACCAGCGTGTGCCATTTTCCAAGTCGGAACCGTCTCGATTCCCGCCGGTCCAATTCGGCATGCCCAAACCGCTCGATTCGGGACGGTTTTGAAAACCTTGCTTTAGACTATTGTAAGCTTGCATATAAGACAAAATGGCATCATTTGTTAGTTCAATTAGCTACTATATCAATAAATCAATAAATTATTTAAAATGATCCTCACTCCACCACTAATGTACAACGTCCTAATACTTGCCTTTTCCCTTCTCCATGCTCTCCTTATACATGTCCTAATTTTAATTCCATCTAGTTACAGTGGACTAAATGTTCATAACATAAATCTTCTAAAATAAAACCACTCCTAAATCAACAGCATGTCCCTTCATCCAGCATGCCATACCCCATTACCGTTGCCTAACCCATATGCTAGCACATACTCAGCATTGTAGCAAGTTCACTAATTGTTTAGTGTAATTCGCATATAGATACACCTGGGAAATCCCAGAAAAAGAAACTTCTCCAAAGTCTTTCAAAAACTAACAAGACTAAGGCTTGTTGGCTAAAGTTAAGAGCAAAGCTTCTTAAGATATACCTGCATTCCTCTCCCTGCAAATAACACTACTTATTTCCAAATATCATACAATGTTGAAATTTTGGATGAGAATCGGGATTCCTTTATCGGTTGTCAGGTTAAGAGCCAAGCTTAAAATGTTCTCAATATTTATTGAATTATATAGATTGAATAAGGTTATTGCTGGAAGTTCATTGTAATTAAGATTCAGCTTCTAGGCTATACCTTTGAAATTCCCTTCTCCTAATTTAGGATTACTATCGACCAAAAAGTACAAAATGACACCTGCAGTTGAACACAAATCAGTATAAAACAATCGACACATCGGGACAGTCTTTGGCATAGGTCTGCAGTTAACAGTAGTTGACGAGTAACATCAAACATACTTGGATAATCTTAGAACCACCCAAAAGCATGTCTTTCTCTTCCTGAACACCCAATGGATTTTTAAATTTATACTTCATTATGTGCTTTCATCATATCAACGGTACATGTCATCCTCAAAAGCAAGGATTAGCAACTCCTTGCACTGAACCTGCTTCCACATATAAACTGAACTTGCTCCTGTCACCCATAATAAATTGAATTGTAAATTATAGCAGCATTTTTGTTCTGAAGTTTCTTTTTCATTCTTGCTTCCAGTCTTTTCTTATGTCTAGCCTCTAAGGCATCTGTCAATCAAATGAAGCAATATTCTACAGGGAAAAATGTTCTCTTTATTCAATAAAGGTATCTTCTTTTAAAACTTTACAGGCTGATGAATTTGATTTAGTACCAGAACACTGGATTCCAGGTCACAAAGCTTCTGTCAACTAGGCATATTATTTGGAAGATCATCTCTTGGAAAGAGAACTTCTGGAAGAGAAACTCAAGAAAACAAACAAGCTGGTTTCTTCGAATAATATTTAAGCATGACTAGTCCAAGTTTGGTAGATTCAGACCCGAAGCCTTACAGCTGTAATGGAATTACTATCTACTTGTTTTCTTTACATAATCATAAGATACCATGGTTCAACTATTCTGCCCCCAAATCCAAAATTCCTTTTTTTATGTAGATTGTTTTATAAAGATCTAATTGCTCCAATCCATTTTTATTCAGAGTACAAGTTACCATTTCAAGATTCTCTACCAAGTTTGAGATATTCATCAGAGAAAGGATGAGATTACCAAATAAGTTAGTTGGTCCCAACTGGCACCAGTCATTACAGTGCTGATATGCACACCTAAAATATGTGGTCAAAATAGCTCCTATTTGTATCTTAATCTTGATGCAAGACATGGTAACAGGTTGTGAGTGTTAGCAATACACTCCAGAAAAGGGCAACACATGGAAAATGGGAGCATGGAGGGAGATTAGCAGGCAGAGAAAAGGGACAGCTAGCTCTGATACCATGTAAGCAATCTAGTGCAAAATCGTAAGCTAATTGTAGGATGGGCCCATCCATATTTAAGACCAGCCAATGTCCCTTGCATTTCTGGTACGGGACTATCCCACATTCATGATTATGTGAAAGAACTTATCCCACAATCTTTTCTATTAACACGGAGTTTCACCATTCATGCTCAAGTATTAAGAAGAAGAAGAAGAAATTATGTGAAAAATTGTGCTAAATGTTACTCAGAATGAAGTGATCATTCCCAAGTATCTTTACTTGATCAGACATCGAGCAGAAATAAATTGAAGGCACATGTAAGTTTCTAGACTGCATCCACATCTCAGCTTGGAAAATACTTGCCAAAAGGCTTTCACCATCCAAGATGAAGGGTGGTTCCACAAATCATATTTCCTCACTCCTTCATATATCATGAACATGATGCAATGTGACTTTTAATGTTACTTTGATCTGTAAATTTATGGGTTACGGATGCACATCCAATTACAATAGAAACACTAGGTAATTATGATATACATCAAGACCAAGAAAGCATAAAACTTCCACAGACTTATCCAAAACCAGATGTACACCATATTACGCATAAAATGTAAGATGATAACTGAACAAAGCTTATATTACTCTCTCTCTCCGCCCCCCCCCTCCCTCTCTCCCTCCTCCCTCCCTACGTAGCAAAGTTGCTTTCTTTTATGAATCAGTACTCGTTACCATGTGAATGTGATTTTTCAGATCATTAAATCAAGCAATTATAGGAAGAGTCAAGATCGCAATTTGCGAATACCGCGACCGAGTTCAGCAAAGAGATTGTGTGACGCCCCCAAACATAACTCCTTTAATAATTATTCAAGAATATTGCTATCTGGCCAAATCCGAGAACCAATTCCTGCTTCCAATCAAATCCAATTCCAAGCATCCGAACTAATCACCAACGATCAACACTTCGAAAGAGAAATCCAGAACTCAAAAGATATCCACTAAGGAACCAGAACACTAACCAATTCAGTCAAAAAAAACCTCCAAGATCAGAGATTCAGCGACCACGAACTCCCAGAAATGAGTAAAAATAACTCAAAAACTGATAAGAAATAACCGATTTTAGGGCAAAAATCTCACCTTTATTATCTTGTACTCGAAGAAAGGGGCGCGGGGTGGGGGCGAGCAACAACAAGCTTGGAGGCGGCGCGATCCAAGGCCGTCGGTGGCGCGGAGGATGGCAAGCGCAGCACAGGACAGGGGCGTCGGAGTAAAAGCCGGGCCGTGTTACGCTGTCTTCGCGATGTTATGCTCGAAGCCGTGCCTATCACCGGAGTACGTTCACCTCCTTATCGCGTACGGCACCATCACCTTTCATGGGCTCCGCGTGAACCGCCAGAGGTAAGCCCACCGAAGGAGGAGAGTTTGACCGGCGCACGCGAATGGAGCACGTGGTATCGCTGTCAGAACTCGGACGGTCTACCTAAAGCCTGTCCGTGAAATTACCAAACTGCGGCTACCATTGAGGACGATCGTGTCCTTCGAGTAATTTGGTGTTTTGAGTTAATCTCCGTCCGTGTAGATCGACGGTATACATCGGTGTAGATCGGTCGAGCGATTGAGTGTGGGAGGAAGCCGCGTGTATTTCGCGTGGGCCCGCCTGCCCGTCCGCCGTCCGCAACACGCGGTGTCTGCTCGCCGGCACTGTACGAAGCGCCTACAAAGAAAGACCAGACTTTTTTTTTGATACAGTAAGAAAGACCAGGCTGGAAAATTTTCTCAAAGATAAAGCCGTTTGACGCCATGGTCACGCATGAACGTATGGGATCCAAACACAATTAATATAAATTATTAATAGCCTAATATATCCAGATAATAATATAATAATATTTATACAATAATACCCAGCATTTTCATTATTTGCTTGTGATCCTTCAATTAATATGAATTTATGTATAATTTTTAAATATATTAATTATCATGCACTTTCTAATTTAGATTATATATATATATATATGTTATTATTATTATTGTTATTGTTATTGTTGTTATTGCTGCTACTAACATTAAATTATGTTATTGGTCTTGTGCTTACACCCTATCTTAATAATTTAGATGGTAGTTGTAAGCAAATACCATAGTAGATCAGATATTAGAGAGTCAAACCAGATAGAGTGGAGTTCGGTTGTAGTGCATTGCAACAAATATTTAAACAAAGATAGAATAGATGAATTCAACCAGAACACAAACACGTAGGTTGAAGGCTTGGAATCATACCAGTACAAGTAGCAAGCCAAGAGATATGAAGTATCATAGTTTGTAGTTGCATGATAGCGAGATCATGGGGAGATCGTGGGAGAGAACTATCAAAATCGCTAGAGATCATGATGAAAAAGATAGTTACAAGACTAGAGATTGTATTACAGCTATTTATTTCAATTATTCTTTAGTTATTATCTTTGTATAAATATTAGAATAATTTTTGTATTAGGGATGTTTTGATAATCAATCCAATCAGTTTATCTTTATCTTTATTTTAGTCATCTATTCTAAGAATAAGTATAACTTAGTTTTCTATCATAGCTCGGTGCTATACCTTATCATAGTCCAGCACTATGCCCTTATCCTAGCCTAACATTGCATCTTTTTACTGTAGCCCAACACTACACTCCTGTTGCCGCAAGGCTCCGGTCCGAGGAGTAGCTGAGGTCGATGCTTGTCCTAGATGAAGCTCGGTGGTCGGTGAAAATCCAAGGATGACTAGATACTTCCAAGTCCTAAAAGAAAGTTCGATCATCGAATATTCTTTGATGGAGGATCCTCTAATATTTAAGTCAGTCGAAGCTTTGGAAATAGTGAAAGAGAATTAGCAAGAGAATGCTTTTTAGTACTCCCAAAAACTTATCCAAGGATCCTCTATGTTTTCTTTATAGAGGGAGAAAATACGTTATCTTGATAATCAGTAACTATCATGGAGAATTATGGTCCATAATGTTATCATGGATAGTGAGCAATAAGTGGCATTAACTTGCATGCCATATTCTATCATAACTTTTTAGAGTTTTGTTGTAACCATCCAAATTTAAGAGAAATGGCACTGACCCACATTTCTCATATAACAGTTTAACGTCTTTGGGACTTCGCTAGTCATTGGCTTGGATCCAACCATGGGATCGATATGAGTCCGATGACCTCATCGGACATGGATCGAGGATGATATCCGAAATAAAGTTCGAGGATAAAGGCTGATGTGGAGTAATCCCACAATACTTACCCTCCACTTTTGAGCTCGAGGTGCCTGCCTTAGGTGAAGGAAGTAGCAATCCTTGGGATGAGCTCAATTTTTATCTATTCTGGTGGATTGTCCAAGGCACAGAGATTTCAAGTGAACCATCATGTCACTTCATGAATTTCAAAGTCGAATTGATGCATCGCTTCATAGATTTCGAAGCCAATTCAATGCTTCACTTTGCGAATCTTGCCTTGATTGTGAGGGATGCAGCGCTTTGCGAATCCAATCATAATTATGAGGGATGGACGGCTCGAGGCAAAACATCATTTTCATTTGAAAATGCATGATTCAATGGTTGTAGACTAGCCTATAACTGTCATCATGTGTTGAGCATCAATTGGCCAGCAGTGTTTCTCACGGATCGGCCTACATGGTTGGATCTAGTGGTAGTGCAATGAAGAGACACATTATTGAACACCTCTAACCTATGCCACATGGCAACATCCAATGGTCAGGGGGTTTTAATATCGGCCGTCGGGCTATAGTATAAATAGGCTTGTTACTTCACCTCTTCTATTCTTTCACCAGTTGATTTTTGCCACAATCCCGTCACCAGGTCCATCAGAGGATTTTTTCTGCCACTGCTTGTGCCGTCACCTTTTCTAGCTTTGGCGAGTATTTTTCTCTTTGAGCTCCTTTTTTGATTGGTTCCCTTTTACCTCTCAGTTTTTTGTTGTTTTGATTCTTGTTTGGTCTCAATATTTTCTATTTTGCCCCATTATGTCTTTCAATAGTGAGGCTAGGGCGAGAACCATCAAGGTGGTTGGAGTTCCGATCGTCTCCTCCCTAAGCTAGGTTTGAGGATGTTCCTCAGTCTGCTACCAAGATTGGCTCCTCGTCTGGGTGCTACACTTCTAAACCTCATAGATCAAATAGTCTTGTACAGGGTTTCGAAGACTTTTGGAGCCTCGACAATAAGGAGTCATCCATCACCAAAGTTGACCTTAAAAGGCTTCGATCCTCATATTCTATCCCATCATCTTTCTGCTTAGAAGTTCTGAGCTGAGATGGTCATGTCTCTAGTGCTTCGGAGGGTCGAATCATCTTGTATGAGGAGACTCTCTGAGCTAGTCTTCATCTTCCTTCCATCTATTCGCTAGTAAATATCTTAGACTTCTACCAAGTCCTTCCTACTCAGATCACTCCATCCATTCTGGTGATCATTATTTTCATCATGCTATATGCTTGGCTCAAAATCCATCCGAGGACTTCACTCTTTAAAGCATTATTCAGTTTGAAGAAACACCCCTATGAAAAAAGATGGTGGTACTTCTCTCCTCAATATGGATGCAAATTCATCACCGAGCTTTCTTCTTTGATCCACGACTAGAAAAGTTATTTCTTTTTATTTCTTCATATTTCCCTAGGATTTCAATTGGGTCTAAGATGATTCTCGATTTTTTCCAAATAAGAAAAAGTCAATCCTTCTTAAGGACAAGGAGGATTATAATAAGCTACTCGATGTCCAAGTGTCGAAGTTGAAAGAATTGATGACTGAACAGATTCTATGATGTCGACATTAGTCTGATGCTTCATCGAGGTACGGTTGCTTCTTTTGCTAAGTCATTCTCATCATTTTAGGTATAAAGTGTTTTGTACTAACTCTTTCTCTTTGATTTTATAGCGATGAGACCAACCTTGGAGTCTATCAAATCAGCCTTGAAGAAAAGGCCAAGCTCTTCATGAGGAGAGTCTTCGGCAAACAATAAGATCAGGCTGACGACTATCCCAGCCCCTACTACAGTAGCTCCTGTAGCCCTATCAGTTCCTTCCCGATCAATCAGGACCTCTAGCATAGATCCCATGAAAGTTGATGACATGCCAGAAGTCATCGTCGCTCTACCACTAAGGGCAGTTCTTCCTACCACTCCGAAGTCGGTCCAACCTCTGACTCCATCTCCTCTTTATTGAACCCCATCTCCAACTTGATTGGGGTCGCTGCCTCTTTCTTGGTGGTACCGGCTCCATTAGTCTGACTCAGAGTGGGGCCCTCCTCCTCCAAGACTAAGGAGGACTTCATCACTTTATCAAGGAGGGTTTAGAGAGACGATTAAGCTCTCCACGATCATCAACTCACCCAGGAGCTGAGGAACATGCTGCTGCTTCCATCAGATTAGATGGAAAAGAAGTCCCGACCTTTGGACAAGGTCCTGACCACCTCATATGGTGGTCTCCTCAGGGTAAGCTCTCTAACTCACTTCTATTTTTGCTCTATAAATTTTCAAGATTTCTGACTTACTCCTTTTTGCTGCTGGTTCATAATATCACCATCCTCGATAAAGAACTGGTCGACTTCAATCGAGTCAGGTGGAAGCTTGAAGGAGAGCTTCAAGCTGCTGAGGCTCAAAAGAAAGTTGTAGAAGAAGCTAAAGAAGCAACTGAGGGGTCCAAGAGGAAGGTCGAGGAGAAGGCATCTTCGGCGAAATCCGATCTCCTAGCGACATAAGAGAGGATCAGATAGCTTGAAGGTTTTTGGCAGTGGAACATAGTGTCGTTGAGATGCGACAAAGAAGATTACCAAGCTCGAAGAAGGGTTAGAACTCGACAAGGCAGCGATCAAAGTTGCCAAAGACAAGATGAAGTTGGTTGAGGCCGAGCAAAGGCTGAGAGGTCAAAGGCCACAATTGAAGCCAAGATGAAGGCCATTGACAAATTCAAAGCTTCACTAGACTTTGAGGCCGAGGTTGCGGAGGGGTCCATGGTTGCAATAGGTTTGGGCTCGAGGCTTGCAAGGCTCAGACCATAATGTTTCTTGAAGTCAATGTTAGTCGGCTTGACCTTGAAGCTAGTGAGGATGAGGTCGAGGAGGAAGATCAGACCACCCAGCCCATCTCGATCATCAAAGTCCCCACTGCACCCATGGTTGAGTCCATTCTAGAGCTGACCACTATCTAATCGACTACTGTCAAGCCGACTACCAAAGCTAAAGTCAAAGCCATGGCCGAGCATGTCACCGAGGCCCTATTCGAGGATGTGTGAAGTCCTTGTAATTTGTTTTATCTATCTTTGTAATGAACTTCTAAAGTAATGAAATAAACTTCTTTATATTCTGATGTCTTTTTTTTGTTTGAATGTTGTGTTGACTTGTTGACTTTCTAATTGATGTTGAAGTAAAGATCTTTGGCAGTAATCTGAAGCTGAAGTAGTCCATTGGCTGAGGTTGATTAATTCGAAGTTAATTCTTGATAGAAAATTTTGCCAAGTTAAAATATTGTCTAGTGTCCGATCATATTGCATGTTGTCGGTAAGCTTCCGAGGTTTAATTTCATGGAGATCTTGACTTGGATTAGAAGATCTTCTCATTGTTAGCATTTAGCCAAATGTAAATTTGGTGGTCTCAGCCCAAGCCAAGATACTCCAAGTGGTCGGTCCTATTCGACCAAGTCGTTGGGTTCAGACTGATGTCTGAGTGTCCTACGATCAATTTCTTACTCGATGCTTGGCTTAGGATTGAGGCTTCTGATGTAGACTATCAGTCATGGTTTAGACCGCCTAACTTGGTATTTTTGTATTGAACCTGTATAACCTTTAAAAAAAGAACTGTATTAATGGAAAGAGGAATGACTATAGGTCTTATTGATAGTACATTAGGAGGTTTTTGGCTTTCCAAGTCCGAGAAATATGTATGCCATTGAGGTTTTCAATTCTATATATTCGAGGTCAGATTGCCTTGGTGATCTTGTATGGTCCTTCTCAATTTAGGGTTGATGTGCCCTATTCTGCGGATTTGGATACTTCGGCTCATTAAAGGATGAGGTCATTGGGTTGATGCATCTTTGTTTTAACTTAGATATTGTAGCAGTGAGCCACCCATTATTAGTATAAAGGCATCCTAATCCGAGCTTGTTCCCTTGTTTCTTCCAACAAATCTAGATTTGTCTGAAGTTGATCTAGATTTTTCTGCTCATCATAGTTTTCTATCCTGATCGATGATATTCCGACTTCAATCGAAATAATTGCTTCAGCCCCAAAGACAAGATTGAAGGGTGTCTCCCTAGTTGGTGTCTGAGGAGTTGTTTTATATGCCTATAGAATATTATAGAGCTCTTCTGCCTAAATTCTCTTTATCTGGACGATCTTGTTCTTCAATCCCTACAGAATCGTGCAATTGGTCATCTCGACTTCTTCATTAGGCTGTGAGTGGCCTACCAAGTGAGCCTATGGTTGATGTGGAATTTGGAGCAAAAATTTTTAAATTTTCAATTATCAAATTGATGTCTGTTGTCAGTGATGATGGCTTGTGATAGTTCGAATCGATAAATGATCGATTTCTATACAAAATCTTGAGCTTTTGCTTCTCTAATCCATGCCAAGGGTTCGAATTCGACCTACTTACTAAAATAGTCAATTACCACAATTAAGAATTTTTTTTAATCGATTGTCTGTTGGAATAGTCTGAGGATGTCAATTCCCCATATGGCAAAAGGACAAGGGGCGACGATCGATGTGAGCTCAGTCATCGGCCTGCATTGGATGTTGGCCTATTTCTAGCATTGCTCACATCTTTTGATAAGCTCGATTGCATCTTGTTGCAGGATTGGTCAATAATATTCTTATCAAATGATTTTGTAGATCAGTGAGCTACCCCCCAAGTGGTTGTCACAAATTTCTTTATACACCTCCCGAAGAGTATAATCTATCTCGGATGGGCGTAGGCAATGTAGTAGGGGTAGCGAAAATGACTTTTTGAAAAGTCTTTCCTCCAAGTGGATGTACCACGGTGCTTGATGCTTGATTTTATGAGCCTTAATGGGGTTGATAGGCAGATCCCCTTTGACCAAATAGCCAAGATGGGGTCCATCTAGCTTGGCTACTATCTGACCTATAGTATCATAGGCTCTCGATACTTCGTGCTTGCAGATGCTCAATGAAGATCCTTTATTATGGTTAGTCAAACTCGAGGTGGCAAGATGAGACAAGGCATCAACTCAGATATTTTTAGCCTTATTATTTGCTAGACTTCGAAAGTCTAGAAAGTCATGGATATTTTTTGAGCTTTTGCAGATATTTTGCCATATAGGGTCTCGGGCTTCGTGCTCTCCTCAGACCTGATTAAGGACAAGTTATGAGTCGAAGATAACCTTGAGATCCTTCACTTGCAGCTTTTAGCAAGGCGAAGCCTGACTATCAAAGCCTCATATTTGGCCTCATTATTAAAAGCTTTGAAGTCTAATTGGAGAGCATATTCTGTAATGACTCCTTCAGGCTGGCTAGGATGAGCCCAGCTCCACATTCTTGTGCATTTGAAGCTCCGTCGATGTGAAGAACTCATTGTGGAACTTTTTTGGACTCTTCGAATTGTGTCGAGGATGATTTCTCATTGGAAATCATATACTCCATAAGAAAATCAGCCAAAGCTTGGGCTTTCATTATGGACCGAAGCTGAAAGCTGCTATCAAACTCTTCAAACTTGATTGCCCACTTTGCCATGCACTTGAAGATGTTTGACCTTTAGAGAATTGCCTTTAAGGTTGATCGGTTAAGATGACCATCGAATGGGCTTGGAAGTAGGGTCAGAGGCATCACGTAAAGGTAATCATAGCGTAGAGCATCTTCTTGGCTTTGGAATATCTGATTTCTATGTCTCAGAGAATTTTGCTCGCATAGTAAATCTACTTCTAGGTCCCTGCATCTTCTTGGATCAAGATCAAGCTAATTGCGTAAGGTGAAACAGCCAAGTATAGTAATAATTCCTCACCTTCTGTAAGTTTGGAGAGGGACAAATGGGATCCGAGGTATTATTGAGCTCTTAAAATATGATTCAATACTCGTCCAACCATTCAAAAGTTTTATTGCCTTAGGACCTTGAACAAGAGGAGGCATTCTCAGCTGACCTAGAAAGAATCGACTGAGAGCCGCTATCCTACTCACTAGGCTTTGAATGTCTTTTTGATCCTTTGGATGCTTCATGTCCAGTAGTGCTCAGATCTTTTAGGTTGGCTTTATTCCCGCTGAGTCACCATGATCTCAGAAACTTTTTCAAGGTGACTTCTGAAATGCACTTGTTCAAATTAAGCTTCATTTGATATCGCTTGAGCTCACCAAATGCCTCCTCTAGGCTAACAATATGCCAATCTATTTCGATACTTTTATAAGCATATCATCAATATAAACTTTCATGTTGTGGCTGATCTAGAGCTTGAACACCTTATTGATGATGTGCTGATATATGGCACCTACATTCTTTACCCGAAAGGCAGCATTTGTTATAGTATTAATCTTTATTGGTTATGAATGCGGTCTTCTCCTTATTTTGAATACCATCCGAATCTGGTTGTATCCCAAGAAAGCATCCATGAAGCTTAGTAATTAATTTCTAAAATGGCATCTATGAGTTGATCAATCCTGGGGAGTGGGAAGCTATCTTTTGGATATGTATTGTTGAGGCCAGTATAGTCGATACAGATCCTCTATTTATCATTGGCTTTCTTGATTATGATGATATTAGAAATCCATTCAAGGTCATGAGCTTCTCAGAAGAATCTCACCATCATAAGCTTGTCCATTTCTCCTCTATAGCTCGTTGCTACTCCAGGATCAAGCTTCTCTTCTTCTACTGGATTGATTGATGCTTTGGGTTCACATTGAGCCTGTGGATAATTATGTCAGAGGGAATACTTGGCATGTTCAATGCTAACCAGGCGAAGATGTCTTTGTTAGCTCATAGAAACACTATCAATCGATCCCTATAGTCAGGCGTCAGCTAAGATCCAATTTAAATGTTTTAGTTCGGCTCATCTTCAAAGGGGATTGTGGTGAGTTGTTTGGCTGGTTCTCCTCAAAATTTTCTAATTCTTCTTTGTGATCCTCAATCAATAGGGCTTCCATCAATCATTTCCTTTAATGGTTGTAAGAAAAGATTGCTAAGTGAGCATCCAGTCTCCTTGGATTTCTCCTATTCTATTTCTGGTTGGGAGTCTTATCAATAAATGGTATGTGAAAATAATTGCTCATAGCACATTCAGCCCAGATCATCTGAGGATTGCATTGTAAGCCAAAGATACATAGACGATGAGGAAAGCAAGCTAAATGATTTTCTCTCAAGGCTCCACTCTGATGGTCACTGGTAGAGTGATCTCCCCTTCAACGATTATGAAATATCTCGAGACTCAAACCAAAAGAGTATTGACCCCGTTTAGCTGATTAGTTAGCAGTCTCATTCGTTGAGACACATCATGAAATAATACATCTACTAAACTTTTATTATCAACAAAGATTTTTTTTACATGATAATTAGCTATCGTCACTGATATGATGATAGTATCATCATGAAAAGTTTGAACTCAAATATTATCATCAAAAAAAGAAGTTATTCCCTTGGTTTTTTGCTTCTTTGAGCCTTTAGCTCGGTCTTCTGCCCTCTTGCTGCCTTCGAGGCTCAATATCATATTGATTATACTAGTTATTGGTCGATTGTTATTATTCTCCTCATCAGACTGGTGCTGAGGTGGTTCTTCTAGAGCTCAGTCCTGTCTCTCCCAAATATATTTATTGGATAGCCTCTTCACATGAGGGCTTTAATCTCATCTTCTAGTTGGAGGCAATGCTCGATATCATGGCCATGATCTTGATGAAAGCAGCAGTATTTCTGCTTATTCCTCCTAGATGGAGACTTCATCAATAGAAGTCGGCGAAGGTACTCTTGGCCTTAATTTTATCAAAATCTAGGCTTGAGGGTGGTCAGGAGAGCATAGTTGTTGAAGCACCAAGGTGGACTCCTCAATCGAGGGGCTTTCACAGGTTGGGAGGACTCTCGTTCAGCTCAGATCGCATGCGTGTCCTTCTGCCCACATTTTTCATTAGGAGCTCATCCTCTCTCAACTTGCTTGTGCATGGTTCGGACTTCTTCAGCTTACGCATATTTTCAATCCTATGCCAAAAGGTTGACATAGTCTCTCAGAAATATTTTATCGAGAGAGAAGATGAAGCGCTCATGTGGAGTTCTTGCTTTAGCACCGACATCACCATTGATTCATCAAAATCATGCACTTCCAATATGATTGCATTGAAATGCATCATATAGTTATACAAAGATTTACCCTCTTCCTGATGAATCGAGAAGAGACTATCCGAGTTCCTAGATTGAACTCAATTATCGCTAAAATGGGCAATAAAAAGTCTTTCGAGCTGCTTGAAAGAAAAATAGACTCCAATTGAAGTCCACAGTGCCATACTCATGCTACCTTCTTCAGGATAGCTAGGAAGACGAGGCAAAAAAGGATATTGAGGCACCCTGAAGCATCATGAGGGCCTTATAGCCCTCTGGATGATCTAGAGAATCCGTAGAGCCATCGTATGGCTCTACCATGGCATCTTAAACTGACCCGAATTGATTCCTGGAGAATGGAGTGAGAAAAAGGTGGCTAGAACTTAAAACTGAGGATGTCGTCATTCCTCTAGCTTTCCATCTGCACTTCATCTAGTTGGCATTCAATCTCTCAGACCTTTTGTTCAAGATCTTCCTCCCAGCAAGATTTATGAGGGCACAGAGAATAGTCCAAGGTTGAACCTCCATCGGAAGAGGATGGAGAATATCAATATCATTCCTCATGCTTGGAACCCTGATGAGAGGGTGATCACTACTTAATGGGGATAGATCGGCACATACTTTAGGGGGCATTTTTTGGGATCCGGGGGTGATTTCAATGGCTGTGTCAAGAGGGCACAACCTGAGGAGCAAGTTGCTAAGATGGTCGTTGCTCCATGGTTTGTTGAAGATGATACACAATATTAATTAATGCCTAGATCTATCAGATCAAGGCATCAAATTGCTATGGATCTACCATCATAGATGGTTATGCAGGCCCTTGAGGAGCGGACCCCTATATGGCACCTCCCAAATTTCACCGAGAAGATTGTCGACAGGATGTGGTAGAGTTATTGTGCACTCTAATTCTTGTCATCTCTTTCTTTGGACTGTGTATCCCTTCCTCTAGTGCCAATCTGGTACCACAAGGCTCCAATCCAAAGAGCAGTAGTTGAGGTTGGCACTCATCCGAGATAGAGCTTAGTGGTCGGTGGAATGATTAGATGCTTCCAGGCCCTGAAGAAAAGTTTGGTCATTGAAGATTCTCTAATCAAAGACTCTCTGATGCTTAAGTTAATCAGAGCTTTGGGAATAGTAAGAGAGAATTAGCAAGAGAGTATTTTTGGTACTCTCCAAAAAGCTACCCAAGGGTCCTCTATGTTTCTCTTTTATAGAGAGAGAAAATACGTTATCTTGATAACTGATAATTGCCATGGAGAATTATGGTCCACGATGTTATCATGGATAGTGCACAATAAGTGGCATTAACTTGCATGCCATGTTCTATCATAACTATCAAATGTTTTGCCATAGTTATCCAGAATTTAAAAGAGATAGCATCGGCCCATGTTTCTCATGTAACGGTTTAACATCTCTGGGACTTTGGGAGTCATCGGCTTGGATCTGACCATAGGGTCGGTATGAGCCTGATGACCTCGTTGGACATGGATCGAGGATGATATTTGGAAATGAAGTCCAAGGATAAAGGTTGAGGTGGAGTAATCCTACATCAAGTCCCATCTATGATCGATTCTATCTATTTTGAATGATGGCATGACAGTAGCAAAAATTTCTCTGAAGTCAAGGCACATTATCACATACTACTTTCTATCCTTCATTCAACCCACATCTTTTTAGCAACTTGACGTCGATGGCACGTTGTGCATATATCCAAACCTCACCTGATCAAGTTTGTTGGGCTATCCTCTATGTCGACCAACAAGTATTGATTATTATAACTATTATTTTTTGATTTAATATTTTGCCTTATTATTTTTTGAGCTAGATGTTCAAAACATATCCTTTTGTTATTTATTCCATCAAACCATTTAAAGTGCTCCAAAAAGGATAAAAATGTTCACCAAAGGATAAATAGATATTATAGTAACAAAAGCTATTAGAGATCATCTTTATATTTTTTATGGGTTAAAACAGCAAAAGCAACCTTCTTTTAGTATGGCAATCTAAAGTAAAATAAGATAGCAAAGTAACCCATCAAATAAAGTTAGAGGTTTTTCGATAATTCAAAAAATATTATACCAAAAATATATAGAATAATTTTCAAATTTAGATATGTAAGATTTGAAAAACTTAGCACTAATTAATGTACAAATTAAATATCTGAATTGAAGATACTATTAGAAAATCAGATAGGGTTACATGCATGATTTCAAAATTTTTGAAATAGCAGTGGAAACGATCTAGGTTAAATCTTTTAACCCCACATACAATAGATCTAATCTATATCTATCCGAGCTCCGAATTAAAAATATATATAATCTAAAAATTAAAATAAAATTAAGATCAGATCTCAATACCTTACGTGGGTTAAAATACACCGCAATCGATGATCCTAGATTTGAAGGTTCTTGAGCCGCACATGTGTTCGACCTCTACAGATATCCACTGGGATCAATCTTGAATATTTCTTCTCATTATAGATTCATCTTTTTCAAGATGAATCTTAGTTTTTTGGACCTTTGATCAACTCTTGATCTTTGACTGCGATCTCAATGCTTGAACTGTGGCCTTTCTCCCTGTTCCTTACTGTAGAAAAAAATCACACTCAACTCAAGCATGTGGGAAGATGGGATGCCCAACTGGGCGTTGGAAAGAGAAGAGGAAGAGGGGATGGCATGGAGAAGAAAGAGGGTATGATCTGAATTCTCACTTCAATTAATTTTAAAATCCTAAAAGACCATCTCTTATATAAATCTTTGATTGATTCTAAATCAATTTCCCATCAATCTAAAAGGCTAGTTCTTATCTCATAAGGATTTTTATCTTTTAATCAGATTTTTTTCAAGAAAATCAGATCCAATTGGAAAGGTCCTCAACTCTTTTGGTAAATAGATGAGACACCCTACATTCCATAAGGCACGTAGAGTGGGCGCCCTCATCAAATTAGGTAAGTAGTTGGGGCGCTAACTCTTGGTGCCCTTCTAGGGTTTTTTTGCACACAAGAGAGGGGCGTAGCCCCTCTCTCTCTCCTTCCACACCAAGGCAAAAGAGGAGATGGGCCTCTCTCTCTTATGATGCCCACTCTAAGGGTTTTGCACCCCTTGGTCTTTCCAAAAAGGGAGGCCTGCGCCTCCTCTCTTCTTTCCACTTATTCTACACCACAGAAGAAATAACAAGAAAGAAACTAAGTAGATTAGTTTGCTAACTAATTAACTTGATCCAATCTTTTTGGACCCTCAAATAGGTGTCCCACTAAACCCAAATCAAAAAGGACCTAGTTAAGGTTCAAGGCTATGGACTTGATCCAATCATTATCTAATAAGGATTCCAAGATAAGGAATCCAAGTTCAGAGAAGAATTGGTTTAACCATATGCTAGCATGGTTCTCTTAAATCCAATAGGATTTCAATAAATCCTAATCTAATTAGAATTTTATAAGCCCAATTGGTTAATTCAAGATTAAATCTCTTACTGTGTGACTCCATAGGTTCCATTGTATCTAGTAGTGAGATATATTGTGATCTCCATCACAATATCATCGAAACTCCTTTCGATGGGTTGGAACAATTTCAACTCAGTCCTTCGAGGGTCATCGATCATCAAGACGATACCCGATGAGTCCCACAATCCATCAGTGACATCTAGCAGTATGTAGTGGCAATTCAGTAGAATGAAAGTATGAACTTCTAGGTACAATTATCGTATGATTCAGTTTTTCTATCATAAGTTTCGACTTGATGGAGG
>KE506917.1:50349-61864 GCA_000441515.1 Elaeis oleifera
ATACCATAGCCCTCTCTTATGGTAAACGAGAAATCTTAATCTAATTTCTTAGTGGGGTTGAGACCCTAATCCCTCAATGAAGCTTTATGGATATCATAACAAATCTCAATAAGTTCAAATGTAGAAAAATCTATCCAATTATATCTCATGTAACTCTCAACATAATCTGCCTCTAAAAATACTCATAGCCTTGTAGATATCACAACAAACTATAGTATTTTAGTTAAGTCAGACTCTTCATTTTCATATAACTATATCTGAAAAATACTGCCTTTGTGGATATCACAACAAAGCAACATATCCAAATATACCGTAAAGCATATAATATGCATTAAGACAAATCCACATCAATCTCCATAGCAAGCCTTGTGGATATCACAACAAATCTACTATAGTTTTTGATAGGGTATTGACTAGACATGAAGAAAGACATGTGTAGTGTTCAAAATACTGAGCTATCTTCATTCAAGATTCGAACTAATCCAAATGGTCAGAAAAGTATTAAGATTGGTGGGGATCCCCCCGTTGCTTTTCTTAAACACCAATAAAATTGATCAAGTTAGCAACGAAACTAATTAAATAACCATCGTACTTGAAACACTCCTTAGACACCAATTGATTAATCAATTTAAGAAAATAGGTCAGCTACTATTTCACAATACTATGACTTAAATAATTTTTATGAGGGCTTTAATGGTCTCAAGCACATCCTTATTCAATCAATCACAATGATGTACTATTATAGTTATATCTTATCATATCTCTAAGATATGAAAATATAATAATATAATATGATTATAACTAAGCATCTCAAGTATATCACATATGCATGAAGTTCTAATAATATGCATGAATACAAAATACTCTTTTCACGGTTTTCTTCTTAGGACATCACAATGGCACCCCTACACACCATAAGAGTACCCCGTGGAATGGGAAGAGAGGGTCTTTAAACCCTATTTGCTCTTATGACCGGATGACCTAGTGATGAACCTCAATTAGAGTATTAAGCTACTAAAAAGATTTTATACATACATCATATATTTATATCATGTATCTAAAATATATCTTTAAGACATGCTATGGTTTGGATGTTTAATCGGGTTCAACTCTTGACCTGACTTGAACCAACCAAAACCCATGCTTGATCACAATCAAGATAATAATTTAATCTTTGATTATAGATATCAACCTAGCTCTGATACTACTGTTGGATTTTGATGGCATAGCGGAAGGATTAGGTGTTAAAATTTCATTCAAAACACCCGATGCACTGAAAATCCTAATGCCCAAAAATCCTTGACTATAATAATTAAAGTACTATAAATTATACTTGGATAAGAAGCATACTTGTAGTGCTAATCTTAATTTCTATGAGGTATCTAAGTGTCTGCCCTCCAACGGTGATCCATATGAAAATTGAATCAAAGACAGCGCTCCTTCTCCTTGTTTCAAGAGTTCTAGCCCCTAGAACTCGACTAGCCTCATACAGATCAGGTTTCTTTAAGAACCTAACTCCACCCTTTTAGAACCTTCTTTAGACTTCTGATTCTCCTTCTTTAGGACCCTCACAACCCTTATTAGGATCAGATAAGGCTTTGTCTTAAATTCCAAAGCTTTGTCCTAAAACTATGATAGGTTGTAAAAAAGAAGGGAGAGCAACTGGAGACAAATTGGAAATCCGATCTGAATGCCTCGGACACCCAGTGCCCAGGCCCTTTTATAGCCACCAGAGGGACACCAAAAGAGAGTGACACACCTCATCCAAGAGGCCTATCTGATCTGATTATCAGAGATAAGAGTTCCTTCAAGCAGAAGGACTCTTATCAATGATATATCGATCAGCACCCTCATCCGCGTGCACGATCAGAGAAGGGATATTTTTGCATCCCTTCTCAAATCAAAAAATTCACAAAATCTATGTGGATAGGAGATTCAATCCTAATCTCAGATCACTTGATAAGGAGATCATAAAGTCCATGAAGAGATGTGATCTTGAATCCATTCATGCAAAGTCTGATCGTAGTGCGTGCGTGCACATGAGGAAGATTCCAGCATCTATTTGGCCATCTGATAAGTCTAAAAAAATTCCAAAAAAATATAAAAAATTACCTATCAATTGTATATTATTATCATGGAAAATTTTTCCAATTTGAAAGCATTTGTTTAGGAGAAAGACTCTCCAAATTGCAAAGAGATACAACACTTTTACGCAAATGTGTGAGACATCCTTCTCTTTTCTAATTTTTCTCCACCCCAAAATTTAGAAAAATACATCTCATGCTTTGAGATGTGCATCAGAGGATGGAGGGTGATGTGGGCTACCACACACATCTTAATCCAATGCCAAAAAGATTTTCTCTCCTACTCACGCCAACACTTGCACGCAAATAGTTTTTGCACTAAGAGTCCTTCTCAATTTGGACTCCTCATATTCTGGCATTAACATGGGATTAGATGCCTCATTTTGGACTGCTTCTAGGTGGCACAACCTAGCCCAAATATCCACCAAATTGGGCTAGCTAATTAGCAAGGGATGAGACTAAATTGATCTCCAAAGGAGTAAGGGTTTCCACACGTACTAGCATGCTTACTAGAACCCTGATTGAATCCAAAATTCCAATCAACCTTTTTTAAAAGGATCCTTGGCTAATTTCTATATGTATGTGACCCATTAGATTTTATATCTAGCCAGTAGTAGGTTTGGATGCAAGTTGACCTAATTTGATTAGATTTTAATCTAATTGATTAAGGTCTAATCGAGCTAACCCGAGTTTAACAATTAGAATCCTTTCTAATTGACGATCGAATTTAACTCTTTAATTCGATCAAAAATCTACAAGTCAAGATTGACATCTAGTAATGTATTATGACTATCAAGAAGATATAAAATTTGATAAAAATATCAAATATATCCTTCAGTGGTAAGTTATCGTGCAATTCAATCCTTTGATCATCCTTGCATCTTGAATATGTTCATGAGTATGAAATCATATCAAACTCAAACATATATTCATATCAATTCTCAATTAACCAATGATGACTCCAATGAAGAAACATTAGAAACTCTTCCTAATCTCTTTCCTATTTTTGATCAAAATTTTTTTTTGAGTCATCTAGGATTGAGAATATACAGGATGCGATCTCCTCTTATTAGGAGTGATCGATTCTATGTTGATCTACTCACAACCTCTATACATACTCCATATCCAAAATACCCCGCACATGTCTTAATGCCATGCCTAGGTATGAACCAAATATGGGTTCATGTGCATAAGATTCTATGGTGATCTTAGGTCTAAGGATCACTTGCACAACTTTCACTTAGAGAACCATCTTTGATATGCAAGTAAGACTTCTATAAGATGTTCTCTTTCATCGAGTCAATTTAATGGACTCATTTTCAAATGAGCATCCACATCCTTGTATTAGTGTCCCACACAAGTGGCTAGTGAGATCTGCCACCCTCTCCATTAAGCATATATAGGATGTGTCTGTCTATCCAGAATATTGATCTTCGACTCAATATTCCTACGATTAGAAATATTTAAGATTAAAATTTTAAGATTTTAGGTCTCACCAGCATGATCCATTTATGTCTCCTAAAATTATTGCCCTAATCTTTGGAGTTTATCATAATCTTAGACATAATAAGATGTAGCTAAAATGATGAATCAATATCTCATAAATATCATTACATGAGTTGAAAATTACAAAAAGAAGTCCCATCGCAGCATGATCCATTTATGTCTCCTAAAATTATTGCCCTAATCTTTGGGGTTTATCATAATCTTAGACATAATAAGATGTAGCTAAAATGATGAATCAATATCTCATAAATATCATTACATGAGTTAAAAATTATAAAAAAAGCCCCATCGCAACACACTTGTGATTGATTTATAGGGCACTCTTTTTTCACCTCATTGCTGCAACAATAACAAAGTCATTATTCTGCAAAATGCAAGAGCAAAGCAAAAGCAAAATTTAAGTCAAGAAGATTGGTTGTGTTTGAAGACAAACTGAGCTAATTTTGGCAACATATAAGTCTGCCGATCAAGAGCTCCTTCAGTGGTAGAATCTATATAGCACGACTTGTGGAGGTACTCATTGTCCTCAAGGAGCAACTCGACATGCTTATTCCAAGAAGTCCAAGGATGTCTTCAGTTCCCATGGAAGGTCGAAGGAGATGAAAAAAAATGAGTTCTCCAATCATGGATGGAAGAAGGCGGCCCTTTAATGAACTAGCAACCTCCACAGGGGGTGAAGTACTACCAGCCCTTGCTATGGGGATGCTTCTTTAGGATGAAAACTGCTTGGAAGAGCAAGCACCTCGCTCAGTCTCAATGAGGTTGCAAAGGAGGACAAAAATAATGATCATCCAAATGCCATTCAGACTGATCTAAGCAGGAACAAGTTGGTAGAAGTCGAGAAGATTGGCAATGAAGGGCGAAGAGGAACCAAAGTTCAGTTTGGATAGACTCTTTGTAAATCTTGATGTGTCCTTCGGGAGCATCAATGACCCAGCCATCCTGACAAGACAACTCCAATTGGAATCGATCTGGGATATAGATAGTACTGAGCCCAAACCTTTCTCAAGTCGAACTCAGTAAAAGTGGACCTCTAGTGCTCGGCCCATACTCGAGAACATCCAAATTGGAAGATTTAGACCAAATTGGAGGATCCAAAAGTGGTAGAGATCTGAGGTTCCACCCCAGACCCGAGCTGAGAAGAGGACGACTGAGAACCCCGATCAGCCCGACGGCTTTTGCCTCGAGTCTAACTATCGTTAGAGGCCATATATATTGAAAGAAGGTATAAAATAGAAGAAAAATGCCAGAAAAATAAGAGTGGAAGCAGGAAAAAGAACTAAATAGAAAGTCCAAGAGGGAAGATCCTAAAAGCTACAAGAAAAGCCAAAAAAATACAAGAAAGAAAGGGAAGGAAGAATCCCAATGGATAGTTGAACGATGACCTAAAAAATGGTCACTAGACCTTGGAAATAATGAACGATGTCGGGGAACTCCTCCGACAGTAGCAGAAGTAGAGTACCAAGCAAGAACCAGTCGAAGGAAAAAATGTAGGAGGGGGCTAGTATTTATATTGCCATCAATGGTCCATATCGCCCTATGGTTTAATGCACCTATCCAAGATGGTGACGCATGTAGGTCACTGATCACCATAGTAATCCATAGCAATTATGGAAAACATGCACTCTGCCACATCTCAGCTCTAGATATGGTGCATTAGTAACCAAGGAATCTTTAGAATCAAATATTTTAAATGACTTCGACATGCCACCTCAATTCCCGCTCTCTCTAATCATGGCACTTCACCCAAAGAGTCACCTTGGGAACATGATCCCAAGAACATCTATGCAACAGCTGAGGCACAGGTGTATAGCATCAACTTGAAGACAACCCTCTTTAGATATTCCTAATGACTAAAATGATTCCCAAGACAAACTACTCCTATTGCCCAAAGTCAACAGTCACTTCGAACTTGAGAGTGGAGAGCAAGTGTTGGGGTGTGAGTCATTTATTATCGATCAATGTATTTGGCCTAAGATGAGGTGACTTGGACCACAAAATATCTTCAGCCTAAGGAGACATAGTAAGTCTTTGACCTTGAGCAACAACTGACCTTCTAACTAGATGGAAGCCGATTAGTTAAATGTCTACTCCAACTCGTCGCAAACCGATTTGAGACATCAGATAAACATCGCACTGAGACTTATGACCTCATGCATAGTCAACCAACTCTAGATTCACATCAAAGTAGCATCTCGATATTCTACTGATCTCAAACTATTAACCCACTCAACGACAAGATTGAGTCAATAGAATCTCATACAATATCACACGATTTCTACAACTCCTAAAATATGGATAGAATCTATGAGTAATACTCACGACTAACAATCATGATTCACAAGTTAGTGAGTAGATTCTCCATCCTAATGGCCATCAGCTTAGGGCGTAATGATTTATCAGATTTAGACATAACAACCTGTAGCTCCATCTCTATATAAAGAAGTAATAAAAGAATCTTTAGATAAGCAAGCAAACAATAGAATAGTGCCTGCACCCTATCGCTCTCTTATTTCTTTCTTCTTGCATGTTCTCAAACTCCAAAAATTTAAGCATCGGAAGGTCTCCTATCAGAGTATCCTCAATGAGTATGATTTTCATTGCAAGTTATTGGAAGAGAAAGCACTCTCAAACCAGATTCGAGCTCTTTGTCGATGGATAATGACCGACATCAATCTGGAGATTTGCAGCAATAGTTCCTACAACTGTGATTTGAACTATTGGATATGATTTATTTTTTAAATTATTTATATATAAAAAATCATAAAATTTAGAGGAATTTGGATTATACCTTTCGTGCAAAGAACGATCTATGTTCTTTCGTGATGCCAACGGTACGATAGACCCTGATGCTTTCAGATCGATGCCCTCAATTTAACAATACCAAAATGAAGATGGAGCAGATGCGAAGAAAGGCGCAGCTCCAGGTTGAAGTTCCTCTAAGGAGCAACCCGATTCTTGTGCCCGCCGCCCCCCCCCCCCCACCCCCGGCCTACCCTCCTCCGTCCCCGCCAGCCACCACCCTTCCTGGAGCCAGCCGTCGTCCTGTGCTTTTTTCTTTTTGCCTTCTCCCTTCTCCTAATCGATCTTGGTGGATAGAATTGGGGGCACTGGGAGGGCGGAGACCGGTGAGGACGGAGGAAGGCTGCAGAGAGGGCATGAATTGGGCTGCTCCTCCCCTATCTCAAATTCTTTAATGGTTTTTGCTTTTTGTTTTATCTTTATTTGCTGAGGTGATGGAACTTTTTTTCGCATACTTAACAATTCTATAACCATACTGCTCCTAGATTTTTGAGAAATGATGACAAAGCTCTATGCTAAATATTTTCTATTTTATTTCCACTATTATTTCTTTTAGTTACAATATTGAGAGTAAGGTGACGTGGACCTTTGATTGCCTTATGGACTCTTTAATGCTTGATGACTTCAGATGCATTATGGTCAACCTTCCGCGTCTGGATGGCTCATGCATCATTTCTCATTGATATTACTGTAGAGTGCGTGGTATCTTCTCTCTAACTATGATTCTTCTGCATGCTCATTCTCTCAGGTTGATCGACTTTAAATAGTCTCTCATTTCTTTCAAGAGCATTGCTCATTGACTTAAAGGCCTCGACCAGATCTTCTGATGTATGTCTTTGACTCATCATGCCCCGGTGACCTCCTTAAAATCTGAGGCAATCTTAGAGAATGGTCCTTCAGAATCCATGTCAAAAGGCATCGTCATAGTAACAAAAATTGGGCTGCAAATAAATAAAAAATAAATAAATTTAAAAAATAAGTGAGAGAGAGATAGAGTTCCGTTCGTCTACCTCCTGTAGGCTGTAGCGTGTAGGGTTGGTGGCTCCCGTGTTGGGCTCTCAAGCGCATGAGGCCATTTGATATATTCGACAATTGGTTTTGATTTTGAGCTTAATACATCTGCAGCATACCTGAAGAAGTTATATCCCACATGTCATGAACCATATGGCCATATATTCATGCTGCCAATTATAGCCATCCATTTTATAGGTCTTATTCATCAAATGCTTGCACCAATGCATTACTATAGAAATGAGGGCCTATGATGGACCAAGACCACAAACTTTCGACTAACTTTGAGAGTCATGTGATGAATCAATTGGACCAACTCGAGATTGTGGTTCATTGGATACAAGATTTTAGGAGGAGCATCCAAATTCCACAAGGAATGCATGTTATGGCTCCCAACAAACTAACTCCAGGTCGAGTAAGCATCCTTTGTAGTGCATATTTAGCAATGTGGAGAGCTATCCAGCCCTAGGTTGCCATGACACTATTCTATCATGGAAACATATTGCTATTAATTTGGCACCCATCATGATCATTTGCATTTGGCATGCAAGATAATACTCCATGTTAGACAGCCATCTGTCCCAATGATATGATGATGTGGTTTGATAAAAGGCTATACAATCCTCTATGGTACATATCATGCACTTAGATCCAAAACTAAATTCTTTAATCATAGTATAGAGGAGAGTGATTACCTAAGTCTAATCCAGTTAATGCAATCTCTTAGAGATATACTCACTCCCATAAATGACTGTGACTCTCCAAACCCATCATTTGGATGGACCACGTGATTCAGCCATATGAACTTCAGAACAATATGCTGGAGATCATGTAAAGCCTGTGGAATGTACAAAATCTCCAATAAACCAGACTCATCAAATCAATCATAAAGTCTAACTATATTTGACTAACTAAATATATCCATTATTACCAATAACAAATTATAAATTTCAATATCCTTTTAGTATTAGAAAATCAACAAACTAACTAAGAACTCTGACACTTGAACTTCATGCCCAACTTGACCAATGTCATGTGCTCTATAACTCTATAGAAAAGAGAAAATTAAGGGTATGAGCTTTACAGTCTAGTAAAATCCCTAGATACTGATACCAATGTAATAATATAAATTAAAATAGCTAATAAATAATATTGAAATAAAAACATAAATCCTAAAATCTCATTTTAAGCATCCAGTATATCTCAAATAGTTATATATGCATATAACATACATTCATGTATGTTTCAGTCTGTGGTGGCAAACTATAATATCCACGTTTTAATCTACAATAGCAAGCCAAAATATTTTAGGCTTCGGCCTATGGTGACAAACCAAATATCTATGCTTTGATCTGTGGTGGCAAACCAAGATATCATGATTCAGTCCATGACTGGCAATTCAAAGTATCACAATCCAGCTTATAGTTGGCAATTCATATCATAGTTAGTCCAAATCCTTTTTACATAATCAACAAACCATTCAATTTTATCCTTCTCAATAAATATAATTTCATACCATATTTCTTGTCTAATTTCAAATAATTGACATCTTATTCCAAACTAATCAATATGTGATATATGTATATAATCAAGAATCATATCCTTATATATTTGTATGAGCAATCATACATCAATGATAATCATCTAGAACAAAATCATGTAATACAAAAATATATACATACATATAGGTGATCATATAAAGGGATCATTACCTTTATTGGTTTCAAACTCATGCACAGCAAACGACAATCTTGTGCAAATTGTTACTCCTTTACATAATTAAATCCAAATATGAAAAATTGTAGATGATCATGGATGGAGAAAAATTATGAGGGAAGGTCGTAACACCATAGGTCCAAGATCCCTCCCAGGTCAATCAAAAATTCATGCAGATGTCTAGATCCTCCATTGATCAACAATGCGTTTAGAGAGAGAAAGAGAGTAAGAAGTGAGAGAAAGAAGAGAGTCAAGAATATTATATATATGTGTGTGTGTGTACACATACATATATATACACATATATGATATGGATGGAAAATTCGGTCTCGGTTGAATTTGATGCACTTGCCTCAGCTTATACCGAAGATGCAAATAGTCTCGACCCTACCAACCTTGGCTTCAGCTGACCCAAGTTACCCCAGTCCACCTTATCTAATATAACTGGAAGGATTGACTCTAGGCTCCCGTGCAGATTTTCAAGTCCCATGACCGCTAGGAACAACTGGCGATAAAACAGATAAGGCAATGAATGACCATCGAATTCTAGAAGATCAGGCTAGAAATATTAGGAATGTCATGCCCAGAATGATCAGAATGACTCCACAATTTCATCCTCTCATGGCTCTCACCTCTATCTATAAATAGAGGTTAATGGGATCCCCAGGTATACAATCTCTCTTTCTTACTCACTCCTTTCCATCTATTCTGAGTTTCCGACTTAAGCATTGGAGGGTCTCTTTCAGAGCCAACTTTTGCTAAAACTTCTTTGCAGGTCCGACCTCCATTGTCCTGCTGACATCACTCAACTCCAACAATGCCGACCTCTAAGTTAGAAATTTGCAATAACATATTGGTACTAGAGGAAGGAGCAGACCCATCTTAAGAAGGAGCAAGAGCATAGACATCATGGCACTGCGAAAGGGAACCTTATCACGACGTTTCAATGCCATGATAACTTGACAGATCAATAATTCGATCAAAAACCACACCCCAGTGCAACAATCAGAGGCCCCATCTCAGTTGTCCCAGCTAGTTGTGGAGGGGACCCAAACCAGTTTAACCAGTCAGTCGAGTAGGTACAAGGATTGATCATAGTGGTTTATGCCATGCAACAACCCAATCCTGCACCACAGAAGGTGCCTCAATCGAAACCTCCTCAACCTCCCCTACACAGTCTAGAGTGGGGAGACAGACGTGACTTAGTCAGCCCAGAAGTCCCAAATAGAGGATACGATCTCCTACTCCCCACTTCAAAAGGGGCTCTACCTTGGGCCAATTCCCATCACAGCACTCAGAGGCTTATATGGCCTGTGATGCCAACATCAATCACAGACTCCAGGAGATGAATCAATAGATCAAGATGTTACATCATCAAGCCTCAAATTGGAATGATGGGTTTAGTTTCAGTAGCAACCCATCCTTCAGCAGTAGGATCATGCAAGAGCCGCTACCCTACCATTTCAAAATGCCATAATTGGAAGCTTATGATGGATCAACCGATCCAGTGGATCACTTGGAGAGCTTCAAGGCCCTTATACTTCTTCATGGTGCAAATGATTGGATTTTGTACCAAGCCTTTTCCTCTATCCTGAAAAAGATGGCTCGAAACTAGTGTTCAAGCTTGAAGCCGAGCTTCATCCATTCATTCAAGCAATTGAGTCAGTCGTTTGTAGCCCATTTTATCAGTAGCAAGAGGCAGTGTCAAGGATTTGATTCCCTATTTATCATCAAATAGAGGGAAAGAGAGTCCCTGCGAGCCTACATGAGCCTCTTCAATGCAGCCATCCTGGAAGTACGTGATCTAGACCAATCAATCGCAATGACCAGCTTATAAGAGTGGACTTCAGAAGAATGCTCTCCTCTTCTCACTAGAGAAGAGATACCTAAAGAACTTTATCGAAATGTTCTCTCGAAAAAAAAAATGCCTAAGCCAAGGAAGCCTTCGAGATACATGGAACCTCAATCGGTACCATGATCGAAGAGAAGAAAGAAGAAGACAGGAAGCTCTCACCAAGGTGAGAGGATATCCAAATAGGTTGGTATCAATCCAGGACTCCATCCCTACATCGATGATCTAAAACTCTGAAGGAGAAAAACCGCCTTTTTCCTCGTAGGATCTTCCAGATTTCACCAAATCTGGAGCGGAATAAATTTAAAATTTTATCCTATGCTATTTCAGATCTAATTTTATTATCTTATATTTAAAACTAAATTAAATCTAAAACTATGATGAAAAAAAAGTACCTCAAGGGTAATCTAATTACCTGTAGATGATCGCAGCACAACTTGAGGTTCTGATGTAGCCACGCAAGCGCCTGGCTTCTACCGGTATCCACTCGGGTAGGATCTGAAACGTCTTCTTCTCATGAATCTATGCTCCAAAGATTAGATTT
>KE506918.1:43525-55358 GCA_000441515.1 Elaeis oleifera
AAGAGAAAATATTGAAGAGAGAGAAACAATCTAGAGAGAGTAAGTAGAGATAAAGAGATAGAAGTAGATAGAAGAAATATTTCTTTCATTTTCATTTTTTGCTCTTTCTTTCTTTCTTTCTTTCTTTTTCGCGGAAGAGAGGATCCGTGTCCTCTTCTTCTCTTCTTTCATGGAACACGGGAGGTTTTCTTCCCTTTATTCCTGAAGCTGACAGGTCCTCCTCTTAGCTGACAACCCCTGTGACTAGAGAAGTAGTCCCCGATGGCAACAACCGACCTGGTCCAGTGACCGGTGGCGGCTCAAGTGATGAAAAATCACAAACGAATATGAAAATAGGGGATCCGAAAAATAGCAATTTTCAAGGATTTTTGGCAGCAAAATTTTAGCAAAATTCATGCTTAGGACATACAGAAGATTAAGAAGGTGATGTGGGAGGGATTTACTTGCTTCTTGGCTAAGATTAATCAGATTATTAATGGCCAAAGTAAAGATGAACTACCAATAAATAAGAAGAAATTAGAAAATTTGATGGTGATTTTTGTGAGAAAAAAATCCAAGAGATTGAGGCCTTTAAATAGATCTCTAATAGGGAGCAATTTGATTTCGTTTTCAATTAAGATTTCGAATAGGTTTAGGATTTTGATTGGAAGAGGAACTCCTCCAAGAGTTCCTCGCGTTCTTCTCTAGTCCCACAGTAATCCCTCTTCCCAGCTCGTTTTCCAGCACATACAATGCACATGCTGGCTTATCCCTTAATTTTTTTTTTTGATTTATGCTTTAAAATCCATGCAACTGCTGGATTATGGTTTGGGGTATCACATTAGTCATCCTTATAAACGAAAATTACGAATAAAAGGTGGGCATTGCTATGGACATCCAATTGTCTCATAGCCGGATCCAGTCAGGCCAAATAGGGTTCCAACATTAAGGCTATAAGTAGCAAAACGAGGCCTAAAATATGGAGTTAGATGCTTCTGTTTTTGTTATGGATGATTCAATATATGTATCTTCATTGTAGATCAAGATGGCAGGAAGAAAGGCAATGCCCCTAAAGAGCCAATCCGTAGTATTTGTCATAGAGACCACCTTTCTTATGGGATTTGTTGGAAGAACAGTGGGTACCATTTTGTGGATCCCCTGGTGCTTCGTAGCTACATCCTTTCTATTCTTGGTGCTTCAGGCAGTGGTCCGTTTGATCTTAAGTCTAGTTGTACTTTCTTATTTTATTTAGTTGTATTATTTCACTATGCATAAAACATGGAAAGATTCTACATCTATATCATGCAGCACATTTTTCCTCCGCTAACAAAGTTGCATATATATGATCTTTCTGCATTAGATGTTTGTATTTGTTAGTACAATGCCAACACTCTGCATAACTTTTCTTAACGGAGTTTCTGAACCTTAGCTACCTTTGGTTGCAGGCTTGCAACATATGATATTTCCTAGATTCTATTGTGTTATTACATTTACTTGGAGAATTGTTGCTCATTTGTGGTGTATTAGAATTGGCTTTCTACCATGTTGCTTGATCTTATAAAAATTTGATTAAACTATTGGTACTGGAACTTGTATGCATTTTTGTTGACATCCCACGTTCCTTTTATACATTTTGTATGTCGATTCTTTGCTTAGCTGATTCCTTTGGTCCATGGTTGCTTCCTTTGGATGTTTGGGCCACAGATTTACAATCCCTTCTTTGGTTTCTCTTGAGATTCATCATCTCTCTTAAAATTTTGCCACGTTATATAGCCGATCATTGCAACGGTACCAGGAAGCGCTTCCCAAGTTTCTAGGGATGACTCAGTTCTCTCTCTGGTCCCTTCTTAGTTCAATAACTACTGATAATTATTAAAATAATTGTCATGTTGGTTGGTGAACATTATATGAGCACCCATACCCTGCATCATGAATTCTTGCTGGTTAGCAAATGTAGCTATGGACCTGCCTTGGACTTAATCCGGATCTGAATATTTTAGGTTGCCACCAGATCATATACGACCCTAACTTGACTAGATCCGAGAAAAGAAGAAGAAGAAGAAGACGACTTGCCCCAACCCAACCGAACATAATCATCTATTGATCATGCATGCCCAGGTTCGACTGGATGTTTACAGCATTACTTGTAACTTCAAATAAATATCTATATAACAGACCCCACCCTGACTTGAATGACCCGTTGCGTCTTTAAAAAAAAAAATTGAGACCCGACCTGTCCTAACCCAATCATCTATTGAGCTGTGCCGAAGTCCAATATCAAAATCTCAACATGCATGCCCATGCATGCCCATGTTCGACAGGACGTTTGCAGCACTCCCCGTAACTTCATACAAAAATCTATGAGAAATTCTTTATGCACCGTAGGTGGTACAGAAAATTCAATGTGAAATACATCATTTTATTTGATTGATCCACATAATCATCACTTTTTAATACATATTTAATATCAACTGATCGATTTTTTCGTTTAAAACATTGTATAATGAAAATATCTCTATTTTTTGAAAAAAAATTATGACATCTTATGACGTATTATAGTCCAGAATGTCATAATATGATCCAAAATATCATAATATAGAATGAATATTTTTACCCAACCACTTTCCAACACGCTTTTAATGATAATTAATCGAATTTTTATTTAAAAATTTAAATGACAAAAATATCTCTATTTTTTGAAAAAAATTGTAACACCCTCTACGTATCATAACATTCTATATTATATTATGACATCCTATAGATAAAAAATTATGACTTTCTGAATACAGGATATCATGATATGGACATAAAATGTTATAATTTTACCAAAGAATAAAATATTTTCGTCATATAAAATTTTTAAATGAAAAAATCAATCTTCATGCATAAAATGCATGTTGAAAGATGATGACTACGTGGACCAATCGGATAAAGCAGTACACTCCATATTGGATTTTCTACACCATCCGCGGTGCACAAAAAATTTGTCAAAATCTATATAATCCGAAGCCATGTTGGGCCACCCCAACAAAATATCTACCAGCTTGAGAAATTCTGTGCACCGTGAGCATTATAGAAAATCCGACATAAAATACACCACCTCATCCGATTAATCCACATAGTCATCACTTTCCAATGCGCAAATAATGCATGCAGATCAATTTTTTCTTTAAAATTATATGATGAAAATACTCGTCTTTCGAAAAAAAATTATGACATCCTATAACGTAATATAGCCCAGAATGTCATAATATGACCTAGGATATCATAATACAAAAGAACATATTTGTCCAATCACTTTCTAATGCGCATTTAATATCTGTAAATCATTTTTTTCATTTGAAATTTTAAATAACAAAATATCTCTGTTCTTTAAAAAAAATAACACCCTATGCACATTATGGAAGCAGGATATCATAATATGGATATAAAATATCATAATTTTTTCAAAGATATAAATATTTTGTCATATAAATTTTAATAAAAAATTGATCTACAAACATTAAAAATATATTGAAAAATGATGACTACGTGAAACAATCGAATGAGACGATACACTCCACATCGAATTTTTACGCCGCCCACGGTGCACAAAAAATTTCTCCTGCCAGCTTTTAGGCATGGACTGGTTGGCAGGCCAGATACCTTTGCACAGGCCTGCTCCAAACTAGGCAAGGCATGCCCCGCTTATTTCCAAAGATCTGGCATCTGGTTGAGTTGTTCCATAATTGGAGTGATCACATAGCCTTTGAATCCAGCCTTAAAGCTTACAGGTAAAAAGCAAGACAAAAACTACTGTTTAACAAAGAATAACTATAAAACCTGAGTTCTGGTTCTTTCCTCCTAGCTGCAGATCTTGCTGCACATGTGAGATCTCAAACTATGCCATGACAAGTTGACAAGAAACCACATACAAAACAGCAATTAAAAGACAAGTGAACTCTCATTTTTAGATATAAAGCATGCCTTTATTCTGACTTAGCAATAAAGTATATACAGAGGACATTGAGGTAAAACTGTTGAACCTGCATGCTTCCTCCCGAGAGCATCCAAACTAAGAGCAAGCTGTGCCAACATCAACTTGACTGTCCGACTGCTAGACCACTGCTGCCATACATCGATCAGACCTGAAAATAGATTTCCAAAGCTATTGAAATACTAAGACAAAATTCGTATAGGTACTGCTTCGTTTTCAGACCTAGGTGTAGAGTCAGCACTCAAGACCAAGCCATCATTCACAACTTCAGGAATGCTCTTCCGAGACTTTCTCAAGAGTCGACATCAGAACAAGCACGAGGCAAATGCATCAAGCTGATGTCTCTGATTCGTGATCCATTACCCCAAAGGATGCAAGACATAAACCCATAATGGCCATCGCGACAACCGATAGTGCTGCAGGAACTGCTTGGCTGCTTCCCAGGAACTGTGTAGCTAGAAGGCCAGCTAGGGTAGAGCTCTGCATCCCAGTGCATAGAGAAATTGTCCTACAAACTGGCTCCTCTTGCCTGGGAAAACCCTCAAAATATTAACTTGGTGACAGTTGAACCAAACATATACTGCCACTATTGAAGAAAAGCTCAATACATCAACACACTTGCTGCTATCTCACTACAAACTGCCTCAAAATGAGAAAACCACCAAAATATTAATCTTTTTTTCTTCCAATTTGTCAAATAAAGATTACATCGTACTATGATATGTCAAATGAGTCTAATAGCAAGTGCAGAGAGGATTCAAGCAAAGAAGAATGAGGGATCAGAAGTACGATAAACTTCTTGTTGGTTGCAGTTCAAAGCATTGTGAAGAATGTTGTTATTTATTAACTACCAGTCTTGATTATTGAACACAACAACACGATAACCCCTTCTCCTCCAATCTTAACTCCATAAGAATGCTTTTAACTACTTTCTGAGAAATTATTTGCCTTGTGAATGGACGAGAAACAGATCGACCTAACTGAGGACATGATGGAGAACAGTGGTTTGCCAAGCATGGATCATGCAACAGTCCAAGCAAGACCATCTTTGAGTTCTAAATACAATTTGGAATTACCCGTGGCTTCTGGAGAACAATGGAAAACAATGAACCAAGTTGCATTAGATATTCTAAACAGGAGGCAAAAAAACTGTGGACAAAAAGTATAAGTTAGTTATTAAAAGAAAACACACTAGGGAAATTGACACTCTTAATTTTAATGATGGTTGCTGAAATGGTAAAAGAATCTATATACTTAACCTGCTTTGTGCATGTTCTAAGTTTAAAGATGCAAGTATTATGAAGGAAAATTAATTATTTGAATTTTGTATGTTAGAAATACCAGGCCTCTGTGGAAAGATACTGAAGACCATATTTATGTGGATTAAATCATGCCAAAGGTTCTAACTAATTTAACAAAAAAGTCAATTAGAGTTATCTTTGCAAGCTATGAGATAGTGAAAAGGGAAGGTTAGAAGAAGTAATGTTGAGTAATCATGCAAAAATATGAAAAGCCAAAAGAGAAAAGAGTCAAGAATCAAGATAATATTTGAATATTTCCGAAGTACCTCAGAAGTGGCAATTTGGGAAACCAGTAGCCCAATATGAAGGCAACAAGATGAAATGTTAATATGGGAAAAAGCAATAGGAGACCCTCTGAGGATAGTATCTGGCTCTGGTTAATAGCAAGAGGGCTTCCAATACACAGTGACGTACAGAACATAGCAACAATGGGCATTATTGGTTGTATAACATTCACCACAGCTTTTGCGTAAGTGTTGAGAAAAGACCCAATGCTACAGGAAGAAGCACCACCTAACAAAGTTTAATTCATTAGTCCAGCAGGAAGGTGATATATCAAGACTAATAATGCAAATATATGATGTTAAGAAGCTATCAAATTAATGACAACAGATCTACAAGTCAACATCTTCATGCCAGTTACAATTATATGCCTGAAGCTTTTATTTGTGCATTATCTCTCAGATAATTAATACAGCAAAATACAGTAAGACAACAAGCAAGACCACTACAGGGAACATCAAATCAACCAAAGAGAGAAACAGAAAATTGTTGAACACAATTGATCAAAGATATGATTAATTACAGAATAAGAGGAAACATTTATGCCTCAAGAATAAGACAAGTTCATTGGTTTTAGAGATTCCAAATGCACTATTAGACCTTCAGTCCAATGTGTAGATTAGAAAAAGCATTACTACATGATGGAGGCATATATGGAAAAGTATAAAGAATAAACACATCAACTAATTGAAACTGTACCAATGGCTGAAGTTGAAAACCAACAGAATCGGTTAACCTTCTGTAAGGCACAACCATTTCACCAAAATGAAGATGCTTTCTGGAAAGCAGTTTAGGTACTCTAATCAAGTCGCAAGTTTTAGTAAGGTTGGTTATGGATAGAAGAAGTCATAGTTTATGAACAGATTCCTCTTTTTCTTTTGATTTTGCTCAATCTCGACCTTTTATCTTGATTTGTAATTCAATACACAGATCAATGAGGGAGCATTTACTCACAATACAATGCCAGACATACCATGGTTTTAACAGATTTTAAATTAATAACAACGATAAGATTTTCTTTCTTTTAATTGTGTGATTTTTGAGATTCTGATCAGAATTGTACTTATATACACAGCATTTTAAACTATTTAGACAAACGTAAGCTTTATATTTCCTTTGGTTCTTTCCTGTACTCACTTTTGTCCAACAGAAGCACAAAATAAAATTCCAGGATAGAGAAACTACTTCATATCTCCTTTCCAACCTTCTGGGCTGAATGATAATCTTATAATATCTTCAGACAGCCTACAACATTAATCAACATATAAGTTCTCCAATTCTGTCTATCATGTCCAATCAACCCAACACCTGGTCATTGTCTTTTTCCATCCAGATTCTCCAGAACCTCAATTCATGTTGGGCACATCCACAATCCATTGCTCATTCCTTGAACACTCCGAATGCTTACTCAGATAAGGTGAAGAGGCAAATGATAAAGACAATTTTGACTTTAAGGGCCCATTCTTCTGAGGATAAAAAGCTTATCCAGGAATCTATAATTTTCTGGATAAGTATCTCCCAAACAACATTTAAACAGGAAATAATTTCTCCATGTTCTTTATGCATTGAAAAATGGCTCGGTAATCTATTACCTATGTTTTTTTGCATTACTAATTTTCTGGATAAGTTGCTAAGATCTATCCATATTCTCATAGTATCCTTTATTCTATAAATATTATTATATATAACAATATAGTATAATATATTATATTTTGTATGTTATAATACATAATGTTATATATTATATATTCATAAATATAGATAATGTATTTTATATATAATATAATTAAATATAATAAATTATATTATATTTAATAATATAAAATATAAATTATAATATACTACATAATATTAATATATATTAAAATAATATATTACATTACATTATATTTATTATAATAATATAAGATATTAATATTATGTTATAATAATATTATTATTATTATCCGATAATAATATTATATTATATTATATATAAGATAGTATTATATATTATTTATTATTATTATAGGGTTAAAGGTATATTAGGAATGAATAAAAATGTTATTTTCTGGTTTATCAAAAAATAACTTACCACCTCTTAGGTGGATAAGACTTTTTCCCATTTCATGAGTAAATACTATCCATGAGAAAATAATTTACCTACCTAGAGAAGTGTGAGAACATGGGTAAATTGGTCAATGAAAAAGTTGGCCAACTTTTTGATGATATTTATCCACAAAAAACAGGCCTTAAGATGGAGCAACTTGATAGTCTTTCTCTAGTGAGTTGAATATGTACTATAAAGTTAACTAAGTTCTTTTCGTTCACTAATCTACCAATTACAATTTCAAAGAAAATTTAGTTCGATCTCAACTATGAGCAAAAAGATCCAATATTGCTTCTTAAAGTACATCTTTTGATATGCTGAAAAAATTTCTTTCAAAACAACAATACACAACCCAACTTTCTCATATGGTTTGTAAGTTCAACTTCTTAAATGGTAAAACACAATGATTAAATCTATCCTCATGTTTTACAATTTCATCACTTCACCTGCAAAATAGACTTAGACATTGCTACTCCATCAACAGGGATCACCGAGCCAATCAGCAGACCAGTAAGAAGAGGCGTAACAAAAACTGAAGAGATTGTTGTTGAGCTGGTTAGTAGAATACTCAAAGCAACATCTCCTTTGCTCAAGAACTAGCATAACTTGAGAGCTGTGCACCCGCAACACAAGAAGTAAGAAGAAAACCAGCGAAGAACGTTGAAGGCATTCTGAATAACTTTGCAATCACCAGGCCCAATAGTGGCTTAAGCACATATTGTGCGATATATCCAACAGATAGTGGTAAAGATCTGCAGCAGATAAGCCATATTAGAACAAGAATTTATAAGCTCGGATCAATGGGTGTTCTATAACAAAGAAAGGGAAGAGACAAGAACCTTCGAAAGGCAAGGGCAAAATCATCAAAGGATAGCCTGATGCCTATGGATAGCATGATCCCTCCAAGGGCAGGAGCATAATATTCTTTGAAACCCTAGCAAAAGTCAGAAAGAAACATTTGAATTCCTAGCCACATATTTGAATAATTGTAAAGCCCTGTGTTGCTTGAGAACCATAATTTCTTTGCTTATGTATCACAACAGTTTTACTGAAGATACAAAACAAAATACAAAATTACTTTGCACAGTTCTATATAGTGTGGTCATATTTTCAGCTTATGACCAACTGTATATTTATTTCTATTGTGAAAACATGCCATCAGTGCGTTTGAAAAACCGAGCTTTCTTTAGCTTGCATTTGCCACCTCATATACTTCCATGACTCCAAGATCATCATAGAAATAAAATGTACCAAAAGCTCTATATGAAACTTTGCAGGGATAAGATTTTTACATTGATTTCATAAGCTATAGTCTTTTTTAGTAAAAAACAAGTGCCATAATAAACCAAACCAGTAATAAATGGAAAATTATGCAATTAAAATCGCCTAATCTTTGCTTGAAGAATGATACTTTCATTACTTAAAATTCGGCACAGTTCAAATTAACTCCATATATGTGAAATATAGGAATGTCTATTTACTCCATGACCCACAGCACAACCTCTTTGCTTCCATTTCATTGCAAAACATTCAATCACTCCATAGAGCTTCACCGTACTAAGTTTGGAAACTCTCCACTGCACAACCCACAATATTACTCCTTCAGGTTTATATTAGAAAAGTTTCCTGCACGGCTGGTTGCTTCCCTAATCATAGCAAAACATATGCAGCATGAGCCAGAGTCTTTTGATTTCATGTTCATCACACAAACAAAGAAAAGTCCATACAACTCCAAAACATTCTCTCCTGAATTCAGGCTTCAGAACCATGTTTTATTTACATCAATATTATCTCAAAAATACTCCATCAGTGCATAAAACTTCAAATTACTTCCATTCAATCTTCACTTTTTATGATCAAGACTAGCTACAAAGATTGCTCTCAGATTTTGCATCACGAACAGCAACTCCTTTTTTCTTTGATTGCATGATTAAAAAATTCAAGCAATTCATCAAACTTTATCTTACTAAATTTCCCTGAATATTTACTTTATGATAAATAATTTCCAACCTACTACCAAGAGAGATACAAGCCAATTCAGCCTCTAGCTCACAAGCAAAAATTTCTTTTTTAGTTCAATTCCATTTCACAAGCAATGCGTACAAGACCAAACTACCAATTTCCGCTCATTCTTCACTTCTCCCCAATAATTAATCACCTACACTTCAAAACATTAACTTTTCTTCAATCTTTAATTCATGCCCACAATTCTAAGTATTTCCCATATATCACATGTTCCTTCATTCTCTAATTCACAATCCAAAAGTTCTTTGAACTTCAATTAACCACCACACAAATGTTCATAGCATGCGTGCAACTCCCAACTATCAACTTTTGCACACTTCTCGCTGCAATAACCAAATTCCTTATATCTTCCCCATTCCACTTCAAATTCTAACTCCCCTTCAATCTTCGCCAACATCAATTTCTAGAACACAACCCAAAGTCCTCTCGACTTCAGTTTCATCATACAAAAACTCAAATCCACATGCAATTCCAAGCTACTAATTCTTTTAAACGTTCACTTCATCGACCCACAATTCCTCATATTCTCCACTTAAAACATTAAAAAAACACCAAAAAAGTACCTTCAGAATAGCTCCATTAAAACCAGAAAGGAAAGCTCGGAAAGAAGCATCAACGCACCAGGAGAAGGTCGACGGGTTCACCAGAGCCGCGACGGCAGTGGCCGCGACGACAAAGGGGAGCATGGCGGAGATGACCTGCGAGGGTCGCCGCCAGCCCTCTCGCCGCCGGCGTACCCGCCGGGGGGCCCCTCTCCAAAGGAGAGAAGCGAGGCGTTGCCCTCCCGCCGCGGCCACCCCACCCTCCCCACCCTTGGGAACGAGGTCGAGCACGCCGACGCCCAACCCCTCGCCCCCACCTCGCGGTCCTCGGAGTACGGACCCCGCTTGGTCCGGTCACCGCCAGGGACACGAGCGGCGTCCTTCTGGGCGGTTCCCGGAAGCCGGCACCAGCGGACGGGAGCCTCGCGAAGGAGCAGGCGCACGGAAGCGCGGCCATCCGGTTGATGGCCGACGAGAGGCTGGGATTTTTTTTCGAAAAAGATATTTTAGATATCCTAGTTTAAAATCTAATTTAAATTCCAAAATAAAACAAGAGGCTGCGGTAGCGAAAGAGAGCTTGGGGAGAAACGGAAGAGGGCCCATAAAAAGGATTCCAGTGGCTGTTGGGTAGTCCGAGGGGACATGTTAAAGTCAAATGCTACGCTGTCGTGGCAGAACTACCTTATGAATTCAGTTTTTAATGGTTTCTAACGAGTGCCACATAGTAGGTCTAGATTTGTCTCTTTGGAGCACTGAAACAGTTGCTCCCGTGGCTGCTCATATTTTGGCTCGTAGTTGGATATCCCTTGGGTTACCGACGAGAAGCGCACGGAACAAATATCTTATACGGCGGGTATAGCACCGACTTCCTATTTTAACATTTTTTTTAAAAAAAATTAAAAAATTAGAAACTTCATACGAAGTCAACAGTTTATAATTAAAAATTTAAATAATAAATATAAATTTATTTTATTTTCAAAACATGCTCTTTACCAATACATATTATATGACTGATATATACCAAATAAATCAATCAGCTATTAAGCCACTAGATATACCTCTACATAAATCGATATACAGATTTCAGAATATAATATTTATCAATATATGATATACGATCAACTAATACATAATTAACAAATTAGTCATCTAGCATATAATATATGTATCTAAGTAAACTAACATATAGTTTCTAAATAATATGTTCACTGTTGGTGCAAAAATCCGCCGGCGTCGGAGATGCTGGAGTCGAGGGTGCCGCGGTCGCCGCCGGGACCTGCAAAAAAAGTCTAAACCGGAATTGGGGTTGCTCCGGCAAGACCCTCCAACGCTCAAGTCAGTTCTCTGCCTCAACAAGAATGGAGAGCTCGAACGAAATTTTAGCAGAGTTTTGAGATAGAGACCAGAGCTTAGAGAATAACGTATCTGGGGCCTTATTTATAGGCAGAGGGCGCAACAGACTTGATGGCGACGCCTGTAATCGCCTGGTAGTGGGCCGTTCAGGAGTTTGTTATGGAGGGTAGTGGAGTAGAGACGTGGACATCGTTATGCCTTGCCACGTGGGCCGGTTGCGGAGAGTGGAAAGATGTCCGTTGTCGTGACTTGCCAGAGCATGATGGAGCCGCGTGGGATCCGTTAT
>KE506918.1:88968-118344 GCA_000441515.1 Elaeis oleifera
GGTTCGTCAGCAACCTCGAAAACATCCGAGCTCCTCTCAGACAGAGAGCTACTCCGCTCCTTCAGACACCCTACCGAGCTTCGGCCGACAGGCTCGGGCTTCTTGGCAGGCCATAATAATGGCCATGACTCTGCTTCACTTTCTGTGACAGATCCCACGTGGCTCCATCATGCTCTAACAAGTCATGACAACGGACATCACTCCACTTTCTATAACTGGCCCCACGTGGCAAGCTATGGCGATGTCCACGACTCTGCTCCACTACCTTTCGTAACAAACTTCTCATTGCTCTGAACGGCCCACTACCAGGTGGTTACAAGCGTCGCTATCAGTCTGTTACACCCTCGGCCTATAAAAAGGGATCCCCAGATACGTTATTCTCTAAGCTCTAGTCTCTATCTCAACACTCTGCTAAAATTTCCGTTCGAGCACTCCATTCTTGTTGAGGCAGAGAACTGACTTGAGCGTCAGAGGATCTTGCTGGAGCTACCCCAACTTCGATTTAGACTTCCTTTTGCAGGTCCCGACGGTGACCGCGGCACCCTCAACTCCAGCTTCTCCGACGCCGACGGATTTTTGCACCAACAGCATTATTCTTTCACAGTGTAGGAACACTAGAGTGAGAGTGTAGGTGATTGTTAGAGAATAACGGTATTGAGCGTGACCAAGAACGAGAAGCCACTTGGATATCTACTCACTCGTCAGTGACTATCTCGATGCTGTAATTGTGTGAGTAGTTCTCTGACCTACAGTGCCTCGGCTACTCACAGTAGAGTTGCTATAGTTTGACAACACATAAATATGATCTCTAGCCATTCGGGGTCTTACGGTATTTGTTGGCTATAATAGGTTCATTGTAAGAGTAGGGTGTACACTCATAGTAGATCTATTGGCCTTAGTAGTTGAGGAGTAGTCCTATATGACCTAAAAGGCTGAATCTTTAAGTCTGTGGCTACAGTAACGTGATAATGAAAAGAATTTTTATGGGATTCATGATTGAGCTCAAGCTAATTAAATCTCGCATATGACAGATACTTAGGGTTTAACTAGTTTTATGATCTGCATCCTGTCGGAACTCTCGATAGAAGAATTGAATCACACAATAACTACACCTAGAGGTTCTACTTTTAGTTCTACTGGATTGTCACCACATATTGCTAGATGTCATTGGTGTATTGTGAGAACTCACTAGGATCATTCTAAATTGATGATCCTTTAAGAGTGTGAGTTGGAATCACCTAACTTCAACAAGTAAGAGATTTGGAGATGGCAAGAGATTCCTAAATGTTGGAGATGAAAAATCTATTTCAGTTCTAGCTTTAGGAATTATCAAGTTTGTATTCAATTCTCATGTCATGGTTCTTAGTGATTGTCATTTTTGTCCTAGTTTCTTATTGAATATAATTTTTGTTAGTCTTTTGATCAAAAATAGTTATAAAATTTTAATAAAGAAAGATTTTTGTGATATCATTTTGAATGGTGTTACTGTTATGAATGGACAATTAAACAATGGCATTTACATTGTATCATGGTCTAGTATAATGTACACATCAAATAAATATCCTAGGATAGATAATATCTCGGATGCCAACCATTGGCATTGTAGGCTAGGTCATATTAATAAGAACAGAATGAATAGGTTGATCCAAGAGGGAATCCTCGAAGTCAATGATTGTGAATCATTGACAATTTATGAGTCTTATCTTCTTAGAAAGATGACTAACTTATATTTTACTAAAAAGATGAATGAGCCTGCAAAATTTTAAGTCTCGTACATACTGATGTATGTGGATCCATGAACACAAGTGCCACAAGCAGGTATTACTACGTCATTATGTTCACTGACGACCTATCTAGGTATGGGTACGTCTACTTGATGAAACACAAGTCTGAATCATTTGAAATATTTAAACGGTTCAGTAATGAGGTAGAGAAACAAACTGAAAAGAGTATTAAAACTCTTCAGTCTGATCGAGGGGGTAAATACCTCTCCAGTGAGTTTCTGACATATCTAGGAGAGAATGAGATTCTCTCATAATGGATGCCTCCTGAGATACCATAACACAATAGTATGTCTGAAAGAAGAAATCGAATCCTATTGGATATGGTTTGATCCATGATGGGCTTTGCTAGTCTGTCGACTCTTTTTGGAGATATGCACTCGAGTCGGCTTGTTATGTACTCAATAGAATTTTGAGTAAATCTATAAGTAAACACCATATGAGATATGGACTAGGCGTAAGTCAGTGCTCTCACATCTTAGGATCTAGGGATGTCTGGCTTATGTCAAGCATTTGAAACAGACAAGCTCAGACCTAAGCCTGACAAATATCTTTTCATTGGATATCTGAAAAAACTAAGAGGTATTATTCCACCTTGCTGACGAACAAAAGATGTTCATCATCCTTAGGGCTGTCTTCTTGGAAAAGGAGTATCTTGGGGAAGGAACTAATGCCACTAAGATTAAACTTGATGAAGTTCGATAGGTAGAAGAACCGGCATAATCTAATGAACCTACAAAACTAGAGTTGATTAGATCAAATCCTGAGCCTATTACAGATGTACCATTGAGGAGATCTGATGGAGTACCGCATCAATTGAATAGATATTATGGTTTCTTGATCCGAGATGGTGATCCTATTGAACTTGATGAGAACAATGAGGATCCGATCACCTACATTGATGTAATACAAAGATCCGACTCTGATAAGTGGCTTGAGGCCATGAAGTCCGAAATGGAGTCCATGAAAGTCAACGATGTATGGACATTAGTTGATCCACTTGAAGGGATAAAATCCATAAGATGTAAGCGGATCTTCAAAGGGAAGAGAGGCACAGACGGAAAGGTGGAGACTTATAAAGTTCATCTAGTTGCCTAGGGATATCATCAATATTATGATATTGACTATGATGAGATATTTTTTCTATGGCAATGCTCAAATCCATTCAGATTATGCTTGCGATAGCGGCACATCTAGATTATGAAATCCGATAAATGGATGTAAAAATCACTTTTCTGAATGGAGAGCTAGAAGAAGAGGAGTATATGATACAACCTGAAAAGTACACATCCATAGATAAGTCTAAGGTGTGTAGACTTTAGAGATCCATTTATGAATTAAAGCAAGCATCTTAGAGTTGGAACATGTATTTTGATAAAATGATCAGAACATATGGCTTCATTAGGAATGGAGAAGAACCCTGCATTTACAAATGGGTAAATGATTCTATAGTTATATTTTTATTTTGTATGTGGATGATATTCTCTTAATTAAAATAATATCTCTGCATTACAGGGAATAAAGGTTTGGCTATCGTCTTAGTTCTCCATGAAGAATTTGGGAGAAGCATACTACATCCTAAGGATAAAGATCTATAGAGATAGATCAAAGAGGTTGCTTGGATTATCCCAATCTACATATATCAATACTATACTGAAGCAGTTTAGCATGGAGAATTTTAAAAAGACTATCTTCCGATGGATCATAGAATTTTTCTCTCGAAAAGAGATTGTCCGACAACTCCTCAAAAGAGAAAGCATATGAGTAGAATTTTATATACCTCGATAGTGAGATCTATAATGTACGCCATGATATGTACGAGATCGGATGTTGCCTACTCACTAGGGGTAGTGAGCAAGTATCAGTCTGATCCGGGTGAGAACCACTGTAAGGTCGTAAAAGTCATCTTTAAATATTTGAAAAATACTAAGGATCAGTGACTAGTTTATGGAGAATCTGACTTGAAACTTATGAAATTTACAGATTTTAACTTTCAGTCAGATCATGATGATAGCAAGAATGTGTCAGGATACATCTATACCATGAAGATGGAGCGATTTGCTGAAAAAGTTTCAAGCAGCACACCATGGTCGACTCAGTTTGCGAGACAGAATATATCATGACATCCGATGCTGTGAAGGAAGCTATATAGTTGCAAAAGTTCATCGATGAGCTCGGAGTGGCACCCTCCATCGATGGTCCAGTCCTACTGTACTACGACAGCACTAGCGTTATTGCTCAAACGAAGGAACCGAAGTTAAATCAGCACACCAAGCATATTCTGCACCGCTACCATCTAGTCTGAAAGATCATAGCTCAAGATGATGTTGAGCTTTAGAAGATCGATGAAAAGGAGAACCTAGCCGATCCATTTACTAAAGCCCTCGAAATCAAGGAGTTCGATGATCACAAGTCGAAGATGGATATACGATACTGTATTAATTGGCTTTAGTCTAAGTGAGAGTTGTTAGAAATTATGTCCTAAAGCTATTCGTCAGCCTGTTGACGGTTGAGCTCATATTTATAATGTATATAAATTTTAATTAATAAAATTATTTGATTTTTCATCATAAAGTATACATCTTCTTTTTGAACTCTTATGTTATGATGAAGTTCTTAAGATTATTTTAAATTGATAAAGAAAGATTTATCATTTAGTCCTTAAAACTTGTTCGTGATCAAATGATATGCTGTTACTAGGATGATAGTGATTATCAAGTGTAGGTCGTCGTGTGCCATATAGGTTGGTTGTCTTCTTAACTAAGAAGTATGGAGATACTGGTATGGCATATAGATGAGATGTAAGAGTATATCTCACTGAATGTGACCAACTGTGGAGCACTCTGCTATCAAGAGTACTCGCAAAGGATAGGGTATAAGTATCTTTTCGATCTGAGATTACCACGATGACTTGAAAGCAACTCACTGTACTTAGGTACCGAACTATCTGAATTTTAATTTATGATTAAAAATTTTTGAGTACAATCAAGTACTTATTAAGTCAGTATGTGCATCAAGATAGAATTGACCGCTCTTGGTTTCAAGAGTTAGTGCTACATTGTGTTTCAATTCAGTAAAATCTTGATCAGGATAGTCCTTATGAGAGTCACAGAAATTATGAGGTTGAGACACATTATAGATGTGCTAATTAAGAGTTAATAGTTTAACTCTGAGTCATCCTAAGTACTGAAGGTCAAAGGGATGAATTATATAGTAACCATAGTCCAGGGTTCTTGAATGTTGCTTTGCAAACATTCGGCCTATTCGGACGTTAGAGATCATTGCTAGATGGTCATATCGATTAGTATAAAATTTATTCTTATGCTACTGACTTAGATTTGAACCTATGGAGTCATACTCAAAAGAAGTTACTATCTGATCAAGTGGTTGATCAACGATTGAGAATTATTTAAGGGTATAATCGTCAATATGATTGATGGTTAGCCTTATGCAAAAGTTATGATAAATTAATTTACTAAGGATTAGTGAATTATAGGAGAATTGATTAGTAATTAGATTGCTGATTAGCTCAATTTGATTGAACAATATGGTTTGATTCAAGTATGATTGAATTGGATTCAATTAGGTTGATCCGATTAGGTTATAAGATGACCTAATCGCTAAGGATGATTGATTCCTGATTCGATCAGAACTTGAGTTTGATTAAATTCTGATTTGATCAAAATTTAATCTAGTTTATATAGTATCTAATTAGATTAGGTTCTGTTATTTAATTGGGTCTAACCTAATTTGATTAGAATGAGAACCAAATGGATAAAATCCTAGAGTCCAAACTAGGTTGGACTCTTCCTAGCACCAACCACCCTTTACCCTTGCCACATTTCTCATTGCAAATACTAGATTTTCATGAGAAAACTCCATGCCAAAGTGATGTTTCTTGCCCCTCCTAATGCCCATTTGGATGAGGATAAAATTTGGTTTAAGGTTGAATTCAAATTGGATTTGAATTCAAGATAAACTTGATCTTTATCCTAGTTCAAATTTGATTTGAACCAAGTCTTATCCTCATCTCCATGCCAACATTAAAAACCCTTGAGTTTATATGACAAATTTAGATCATTATCCACTGTGAGTTAGGGTTTCTCTTGGGCATGAGGTTTGGGTGGGCGCTGCCTTGTTTTGGTATGTGTGCATTAAGGAGAGCCGACTCCTCTAGGATGAGATACCTAGATCAAATCTAAGGTTTGGGTGAGGGAAAACTAAGAGAGAAATAGTTCTCTTTCATCTTTTCTACCACCACATCCTCTTCCTTGTCTGTCTTCCATTTCGGAAGAGTCCGAGAGATCCAAAGAGAGGTGCAAATTAGCCATCAACAGGATCTTCGCATGAGCTAGCACTCCCAAAGAGATTGATCGGTGCATGGCTTCGAGTGGACGATCCATAGAGGCCAGACACCCTGTGCGGCTATGAGCAGCTAGCAAGACCATGATATTCAGATGTGGTGATCTGCTATCGGCTCTCAGATGATGAATTTTGAACTCATATTTATTATAGATATGATCTATGCTGTAGATGTGATCTACTATTGCATGTTTGATATGATCATGCATGCAGATTTTTATTTCATATCTCATATATGCAACATAATATGTTATAGATCCTAGGATAGGCATTTAAGATTAGATCTAAACCATGCTTATTAGATTAAATAGTTTAATTGATCTATCTTTTACTTTAAAATTTTCGAAAAGCATGCTTGAAATGCCTGCCAGTTTCCTACAGCTGCAGTGTCACGAGCATTTTTGAATTTGATATGAGGGCACTGGTAGGATTGGACTAGCTTCATTTATGGAGGCTTCAGCATGGCTCGATGAATACAGCTGCTAAAGAGAGGAAGCGACTGGAGCCAACTACGTTCAGTGAGACAAGGATTGGTGAGGGCTGAACTACACCTGCGATTGAAGTCAGAGATCAGCTAGTTCAAATGTCCAGATGTTTGTAGATGTCGGATGCCAACTGCCATGGAGACTAAGACAGGCTTAAGACCCAAGTCAAGATCGGCCGATCTTGGATGTTCTGCTTAGGGAGATCACTAGGAGTCAAGATCATCAGGGGTCAAAGCTAGGATCGGGAGGTCCTAAGTTATGCATTGAATGATTTTAGATAGCCCTTTTACGATACGGGAGAAACACATCTACCTCCAGGATCGAGCACTTCTATCCCTGACCACACCATGACATCGGCCCTGCATATCGCATCACGTGCCTACCAATGATCCATGTCTTCGGTCTAGGTGACAAATTATCCCCCAACAATTACTATTCAAGTTATGATTTTACCTAAAATTAGCATAGAGACAACCATCAAGTTACCGTGTGTTTGAGATAACTTTGTGATTGCCTATCCAACCACAAAATGTATGATTTTACTCTTTCATCTTTAAAGAATGATAGAAAGAGTTTAGATTCCACATATTTCAAGTTAGTTATTCTCCTCAGATCAAGTTGATATGAAGGGTATGGGGCCTCCTAGTTCTTAATCATCTTTTCCCACAACAATAACTTAACACATCTAAATTCAAAAATAAATGAGAATATAATTTTTTGTATACTATTTGCCAATCAGACATATATAATTAGATCATAGCCTAAATCTATACATATTAATATGTAGGAGTCTACCTCACAATGTCTTCTAGAAAAAAGTCAAAACTAGGGCTTGATAGTAATTAGCTAGAGCGTCTAATAATTGGCACAAGAATCATAATTCCAAGACAAAGACATAAGGAGATAATCAGATGCATACTTGGCATACCAAACTGATGTGCATTTTTCACACTAATCCAAGTGTAACATGTTCCTTAACATAGAGAGATAGTGTCACACCCCCGATCTGAGATGAGATCGCGAGCTAGGGATCATGACAACCACCGTATACTTATAGAGAACTCTTTCTACAAGCATGTAAGGCATCTTATCATGATATAATAAGCAACAATGGGATAAATTTAAATAATTAATACTCAACTTTATTTCAAATAACTAAATCAAATGCCTTACAGAATAATATTCCATGTTCTTGTATCAACTTCAAGAAATCCTAATCTAAAATAAAGGTATTAAATTTTGCTTCTAATTCATTTTCTCATATATAATCTCCAAGTTAAGTTAGTCCTCTGAATTTATAAAAATAGTAAAATATAGAGTAATGAGCTAGACAGTCTGGTAAATAATGTATACCTAGATAAATCACGCAATAATAATATACCAAAATAATCATGCAAAATGCATCAATTCAAAACATACTACACTAATCAAAATAAGGAGCATACAAATTTATTTCATTTATAAATTAGTTCTTTCAAAACATCACATTAATCTTGATAGCCATAACTAAATGAAAGTATCAGTGCATAACCCCCACTAGTAGGATATCAAATTATCAATATTTAACCATCTCACTGACAGGTTATCAAGTACTAGCATTTAATTGCCCATTAGTAGGATATCAAAGTACAACATACATTCTCCACTAGTAGGATATCAAAGTACTAGCATCTAACTACTCCACTGGTAGGATATCAAAATATCAAGACACAACCCTCACTAGTAGGATATCAAAGTACCAACATTTAACCATCCCACAGCGGGGTATCAAAGAACTAGCATTTAACTCCCATTAACAGGTACTACTATAGAAAAAGGGTACGGCAGCAGTTGTGAACCACTGTCATAGCCAAAAAAATTATTGTCATAGTCTACGACAGCGGTTCCTTAACCACTGCCACTATCACTACCGTCATAGATCTATGGTAGTGATTATTGTAGCGGTTGATATAATCGCTATCATATTCTAAGTATAGCAGCGGTTATTCAACTGCAGTTATAGCTTATAATATAGCAGTAATTTTTCAACTGCTGCTATAGAGGCTATCACAGCGGTTATCTCACTGCTAAACATCTATAGCAGTGGTTATTCAACCACTGCTATAGCATCTATAGCAGTGGTTGGGCAATCACTACTTTAAATTATATAGCAGCGGTTAAGAAACAGCTACTATAGACTATGGTAGCAGTTGTGCAACCACTACTATCGATCTATGAAAGTGGTTTGTTAACCACTGCTATAGATCCATGGCAGTAGTTGGCATGGAACTACGACAGTGGTTGTGCAATCGCTGTCGTAGGCTATGGCAACAATTTTTTGCTACGATAGTGGTGATGAACCACTGCCATAGCCCTTTCCTATAGTTATTAACTTTTCAACCACTTAAATTTATCATTTTTATCTGATAGACATAGTTCAATATATAATTACTCAAACTAAAACTTGTAAGAACCAAAAATTTTACATAAAACTTAATAATAATGCAGGAATATGTCTCAAATATTCAAATTATATTACTGATCAAATTATATTATAATATTTTCAATAAAATAAATTACATCAAAAATCTTCTAAATCAAAATCCTCCTCTCCAAGCATCTCGTCATCACCAGAAGGGGCTGAAGCAGGACTGGAAGGGGCTATAGCAAGAGCTGGAGGGGCTGGAGCAGGAGCAAGAGCTGGAGGGGCTGGAGCTGAAATGCTAGCCAACATATCCTAAATGCTCGAAAAATTAGCTCCAAGATGAGTAGAGAGTTGTGTCACTATAGCAGACATAACGCCCTGTAGCTGAGATGCACGCTCCTAAGCCTGAGCTACTTGTGCCAAGACCTCATCAAGCTGCTCCCGATTGATGACCCTGAAAGTGTGTGAGGAGACGCTCGTTGATGTACGTCTGGCCTGCAACAAATTCTCCCAGAGTGCTCAGATCCCAAGACTTAAGATAGATGGTTACAGGGATCAGAGGTGTTCGGGCCCTCTCTTGCAAGTACATTTAACTGCTCTTGTAATTGTAAATTCAAAAAAATCTTATAAGAAATGCTATAATACTAATCATAATAATCATATCCCAGTTATTACTTACAAAAATCCTTCCGATCATGGCATTCATCGGCCTGTCCTTCTTGCCCATACGACTCGATCGAAAGATAATGCTACGGCCAGGCATCACCCCTCTTTCATCAGCTATAACAATCAATCAGCTTGTTAGAAACACACAAAAAATAATAATTCAATAACTTATAAACTAAAGGGTCAGAATTTATTATCTCTCTATGCATACGACTAGCCATAGACTCACGATCGAGAGTGTGCGTGTACTCCTGAGTAGCCCGGTTCTCTCGATTCTGATAAGATGTAGCCTAAAAAATATTTAGATCACATAAGTTAAAATCAAATACAATTATTAGTGTAATAAAAATTCATATATTACAAATTAAACGTGAAAGTCCTAGCTCCTCCAATGCCTGACCATCCCCTCTCACTAACTTGAGGGACAATCCTAGATCAAGGAACAAGCTCCTCCTCAGTGTCCCTACGGTGCTCTAGCCACCCTTTGTGGAGCTTGATCTTGTAGTTTCAATACAACTCCCCAATCTTCTGTAGTTGGGCATCTCAAACCCTTTTATGATCTGAAAATTCATACCTCCTCTGTACAAAATTATCAGAAGTCAGTTATGAAATAATTCTAATCAAATATAGTGTAAATATATCACAAGCATATATATAATTAAGATATACTTACCCAAATCTCCTCCCACACTCGGTCCTTGACTCGAGGGTCCATCAATCGCTAGTCTACAGGCAATACGGGAATGATGTCAGATTGATCACAACACTCCTGTGTGATTTTTCCTACTGGCCTCCCCTCCTGATCATACTCCATCATGACCTGATGCTGACGGTTCCGCACATACGGAATGCATGTGGGATCGTAAAATATCCTATTGGATGATGTACCTGCAATAAAAATATATTATAAATATATAAGAGTGTGCAATAACTATATAAAAATAATTAATTAATTAATTAATACAATAAAAATCTATTCTCATTGGGATCGTACGATGTGGATGTCGGTGGAGCCGCATCGGTAGACAGAGTATGTGCCAGAAATGTGGCTATCGATGGAGGCTTAGATGTGCCAGTGGGAGGAGTATGTGCCAGTGAAGTCGAAGCCGATGCGGAGGTGGATGGAGTATGCTCCAGTAGTGGCTCAGATGTGGAGCTTCGTGTAGCCCACTGAGGGTAGGGTGGAAGCTAGATGGCATTTCGATGCCATCGTGACCTGCAATGTTAATGAATATTAACAAATATAACATATTATTGAACAATAATATTAGTAGAGCATCAATAAATAAATACTAATATTTATATCAGGATTTGAACTCATCGCCTACTGGCATCTACAATATGGACATCACCATCACTCCTAACAAATGTATCTAGGATCTTGATAACACCAAATAAGTTGTCCTAGAGGAACACTTTGTATGCACGGTCAAACATCATCATCAATCTCAATATCATCAAAGATATACCTAGGTACCATCCTCACAACAACAACCCATTGAGGCTCCAAGGGATCACTAACGTAGAAGACATGACTAGCTTGGGAGACAAGTATATATGGTTCTTCAGTACGGAGATAGTGTTACATGTTGACGAGAGTAAAACCACACTCATCAGTCTTCATCTTTGATTAAGATAAGATGTCAAATCAATCGTATTTCATCAATGCAACCCTCTTTTTAGAATAATAGTCCAAGATGACTATCTTCTCCACAGCTCCATAATAGTTTAGATCTTTCGTACGAGGCTGTGAATCTCTCGAGCTACCGTAACACCCAATGGTGGCACTCAACATCATGCCACTATTTTGTATTGCCATGTTTTGGACTTGGCTGTGAATATTGAATCTACAGGCATTAACAATGAGCTGTTTGTACTCGCATATGGTATGATTAGGTCCCATTGATAGAGTACGTACTTCATGGCTCACATCTCTAAGCGATAATCTCCACACCTAAAATATGACACCTAATTAGTAAACATATTCAAATAGGATGTATAAGGCAGGAATATGTACTCGCTTACATGATCTTTGAACCACTCAGAGAACTCTTTGCTATGCATTTTTTTCTTCTTCTGCATACTTAGAGTACTATATTTTACTCTTATGACCTCCTTGTGTTTGCTACCTAAGGAACAAATTTAGAGTTACTAGTGCAATGGGATATTTTTTCTAAGTAATGAAAATAAATAAGGCAGAGTGACTCATCTTATGTATGGCTCAATGACATCACAATTGAACAACACATAGCGGTGCATCTTATCCCTTCCTCAAGGCTCAAATTAGTGAGGCGGTATGAAGTGAAAAGTCTATCTGACTGTGGAATGGACTCAAATGTGGACTCAATTGGCTCATACTGACCATCCTGATTCCTCATTGATCGGTAACGACATGTCTCGAGCTTGTTTAAATACATAATACAAAATCCATACACTCTTGATCAAAATAATCTTCTGCTATGAATCCCTCCGAATAATTCATATTTCTTACATAAGATTTTAGTATTTAAATATTTCTCTCGATTGGATACATCCATCAACAGAATAATGGGCCTCCAAGTGCAACTTCTCCCGTAAGGTGCATAGTGAGATGCATCATAACTGTGAAAAATGATGGTAGAAATATCTTCTCCAGATCACATAATATAATCACCGCCCTTGCCTTCATTTTCTTCACATCTTTCTTAAGTAACATCTTTGTATAAATATCTCTATAAAAGTTGCAAAGATGAATAACAGCTATTTTCATATTTTTTGATAACACACGATGAACAATTATTAGGATCAACTCCTACATCAACATATGAAAATCATGAATCTTCAATCCATCAAGTCTCACATCTTTACTATTCATACGCTTTGATATGTTGCTTGAGTATCCATTTAGGACCATTATATTCTCCAACACATGAAAAATATGGATCATTCAGAGGCATTCATAACATAGCATGCATGAGGGAGCCTCCACTGTTCTCCCCTACCGACTTCGGGTGAAGTGATTTCCTAATACCCCATTCTTTCAAGTCCAATTGAAATTTAAGTCATCCTTGGTCTTATCCTTGATGTTCAAGATCATTGCCAATAGGAGCTCGCACACATTCTTTTCAATATGCATGACATCTAAGCAGTGACACAATAAGTTTATCTCCCAATATGGCAAGTCAAAGAATTTTTTTTTCTCCAATTAAAGTGTATGTCATCTGTCTTTGATCGATGCTTCCTCTTTTTACCATCAATCAGATCATCTTTTCTAAATTCAACACTGAGACTATCCAACTCTCTCAATACCTCACTCACAGACATCCAGCTAGGTACCTCACCTTCTTCAATAGTGCCATCGTAGGAGCATGCATCCCTTCTGTATAGATGGTTTGGATGGAGGAAGCATCGATGCCCTATAAAGCTAAAGCTCCTTCGATGTGTCAATCTTTTAGATCAGATGTATTTTTCACAAACCAGGCATGCTAGCTCACCTTTCATGCTCCAACTTGACATTAGGGCATAAGTTGGAAAGTCATTTATTGTTCACATAAGCGCCGCATGCATAAAAAATGACTCATTCATCAAAGCATCAAAAGTTGGAACACCCTGAATCCATAACTGTTTCAGTTCGACAATAAGGAACTACAAATAGACATCAATGTCATTTCTTACCTCCATCGATCCAAGGATGAGCATTGTCATGAAAATGAAGGATTTTTTCATACATATCCATGGTGGAAGGTTTAAACATGAGCAAACACTGGCCATACACTATGGTTGGTATTCATATACTTGAACGGGTTGAAACCATCACATGATAAGCCCAACCTCACATTGCATATCTCTTGTGTGAAATCAAGATGTATTTCTTAAACTTTTGCCATGCCACTTCATCCACTGAATGCGCCAATGTATCATCTTTGTTCACTCATCTTCATGCCATCTCATGTCCTTCGATATCCTTGCTGACATAATAACTTTGTAGTCTCGATATCAAGAAAGTGCCACATCAACTTTTGAGGATTACGGATCGATGTGCCATCCTTGTTCTATTTCCATCTTGATACATCGTACCTCATGCACTCATTTCGATTGGCATCATCCTCCTAATAGAGCATGCAATCATTAGGATATGCATGTATCTTGTTGTAAGTAAAGCCCAATTGTTCAATAATCTTCGATGCCTCATAATTATTTTTCGAGATTTATGCATTGTCCAGAAGAATATCTTTCAAAAGCTCTAGTATGCAGTTTATTCTATTATTACTAAACCTATTAGAGCATTTTATATGATACAACTAGATTAAGAACTCAAGTTTCACTATCTTTTATACCTAGGATACAACGAAACATTAGCATCCTCCATCAACTTGCGGACCTTCTCCACATCTTCACTGTTTGTCATTCCACCAACCACAGGATCAAGCATGGAGGTAGATGCACCATCATTGTGGCCAACAAATAGGAAGATATCATGAACTATTTGTTCCACTCTCCTATCATGTTGATCGCCTCCTTGCGGCCTACCCTCACCATGTTGATCCCAACAAATTTCATAGCCGGGTTTAAAGCTATAAATAGTAAGGTGATCATTTACATCTTGACGAGGTAGCTAAAGCCACCCATACATTTTTTACGAGGATATTAAATAAGTCCATGGTCTCCCAATTTCTCTATAGAAAAATCAAGAAACTTTTGAAGTCCAGCCTCATATTCTAGTGAGAGCCTACTCAACTTCATCCACCCTTATCCATTATAAAAATAGTGATATTGTAATTAAATCATGTGAAAAAATGAGACACAACACAATAACAGCAAGATAATTTGACAGTAATTGCTTATAATTTTTGCACGCATACCAATGCTTAGAGTTTATAACATCAGTACATATGCAAACAAAAAATATTATTTCAATCATGATAAGTTGAGAAGGACTAACCAAATATTGTATGCATTATACATAAATATTTAAAAAATAAAATATATTAAATATCATTTTTAGATATGCAAAAATGCATCCTATCACCAACTAATAGGTAAAGATAGGTCCTATCCCATTCAGAAATTATATTAATTCTATAGATTCATTACAGTAATCAAACGATGCACAACAGAGATTGAAAGAAGTTTCAACAGTATTTTTCTTAGTTCTCTCGTATATAAAAAATAAAAAAAAATACTATCTGAATTTTTTTCGAATCCTCAGCATACCGTTTGAATACTGTAATTACCTACAGTATTATTTGCAATTCTTGAACTATTCCAATTGGACAATCAATTGATCATTATACATAATTCTTTCATCTATACAAAAATATATAAATGTACAAATTTTGTAGATTATGTACACTAATCAATTGACAGATTTATCGTTATTCAATGCAATAAGCAAAAGTAACAGAGACTAAACAGTAACCCAAAAATTTTATGCAATAAATTTCATAACAAGAATTACATTAATTCTATAGCCCAGAACTCGTGGGCACGACCCAGAACCCACTGACATGGTCCAAAATCTGACGGCCCAGAACCTATCAGCTTGGCCCAGAACCCAATGGCCCAGAACACGATGGCACAGCCCACAATCACCGACATGGCCTAGAACCCGTCGGCACAGTCCAAAACTTGTGGGTACGGCCCAAAACCCGCCAGCACGACCCAAAACCCAACGGTCCAGAACCCACCAGCACGGTCCAGAACTCGTGGGCATGACCCAGAACCCACCAGCACGGCCTAGATCTCGATGGCCCAGAATCTACTGGCATGATTCAGAACTCGTGGGCACGACCCAAAACCCGTCGGCATAGAATCCGCCGGCATGGTCCAGAACCCAATGGCCCAGAACCTACCGGCACAGTCCAAAACTCACCGGTATGGCCCAAAACTCACCGGCATGGCCCAGGACCTGACGGTCTAAAATCCACCAATACGGTCCAGAACTCATGGGCACAATCCAAAACCCGCTAGCACGGCCCAAAATCTGATGGCCCAGAACCCGTCAGCACACTTAGAACCCAATGGCTCAGAACCCGACGGCATGGTCCAGAACCCGCCAGTAGGGGTTTCTTTAAATATTATTATAAAATTATTATAAATATTATAAATGATTATAAATATTATTATGAAATGAAGTTAAAACAAAAAAAAATTCATACTTGTTATGGGAGGGGGTCATGTAGAGCTACGAGGGTTGCCGGCGGCGGCAGGGAGCCGCGTTAGAGGGAGGCCGGTGGCCAAAGGGGGCTAGGGCCGAGGGAGGAGGGCGGCACTAGAGGGAGGGGACAGTGCTAGAGGGTGAACGGCAGCCAACGGGGGCTGAGGTCGAGGGAGAGGCGCAACGCTAGAGAGAGGGGGCGGCGCTAGAGGGAGGAGGGCGGCGGTCAAAGTGGGCTAAGGCTGAGGGAGGAGGGCGACGCTAGAGGGAGGAGGGCAGCAACCAAAGGGAGCTGGGGCCGAAGGAGGCAAGGCATGGGGCCGAGGTCGGGCCGCGGGAGGGGCAATGCTAGAAGGAGGAGGGTGGCGGCCAAAGGAGGCCGAGGCCGAGGGAGGTGGGCCGGGCCGAGGGGGCCAGAGCCGACGGTGGGGCAGGATAGGCCAGTGGGGGGGGAGGTAGGGTTTAGGTAAAAAGAGAGAGAGAGAGAGAGAGGGAAGTATGAAATGAAGAAAACAGGGTGCAAGAGAAAAAATTTCCAAACCTATAGCAGCAGTTTTTAAAATCACTGCTATAGGTCAATGGTAGCGGTTATCAATCGCTGCAACAAATATTTAGCAACGGTTCTGGCAACCATTGCTATAGACCTATGGCAATGGTTTTAGAAACCACTGCAATATACTTATAGCAGCGGTTATTACTCAACCGCTGCTATAGAGCCTAAATATAATTTTTTATATATTTTTCTCTGAATATAGTATAAATTTAAATTAAATTTATATTCACTATTCATTATCTAAATAATTATAATTAGAATATCATGATAAAAGATCGCTTTGATCCAATAGTCCTAGCTATGTCGATCAATAAATTTAATTTCGACGGTCACGAACGACCGCATAATGATCTGATAAATAGAGACCATCGATGGATTTAAAACTTACAATAATGATTTTGATGATATTTATAGCACACTATCAAAATTTTACTTCAATCAGGTATCATTATCATAGTCAATTTAGCATATAATGATTTCGATCATTAATAAAAATAAGTGATCAAAAGGCTAAACTGCATCCGATTAAGATGATTTTTTAGATAAATGATCTTTACTACCATTTTAATCATTTAAATTATGATGATCATAAATTTAAACCATATATATATGAACCATCAAAGAATGGATACTGAAGTTACAAGAGAAGAAGGAGCTAGCTCGTATTTATTTCGATCGAGGAATGGATACTGAAGTTACAAGAGAAGAATAAGCTCATATTTGAAGGATAAGATTTATTGGTTTTTGACTAATAATTAAAGTGACACCTTTTAGATTTTAATTGATATTTTGTGTAATTTCAGTATCCATTCCTCGATCGAAACAAATACGAGTTAGCTCCTTCTTCTCTTACAACTTCAGTATCCGTTCTCCAATGGTTCATATACATGTGGTTTAGATTTTATAATCATCACTGTTCAAATAATTAAAGTGGTAGTAAAGATTATTTATCTAAAAATTATCTTAATCGGATGCAGTTGGCCTGTTGATCACTCATTTTTATTTAACGATCAAAATCATCGCGTGCTAAATTGATCATGATAATGATATCTGATTGAAGTAAATTTTAATAGTGTGCTACAAATATCATCAAGATCATTGTTACAAATTTTTGGATCTTTCGATGGTCTCTATCTATCAGATCATTATGCGATCGTTCATAATCGTCGAAATCAAATTTTATTGATCGACATAGCTAGGGCTATCGGATCGAGGTGGTCTTTTATCATGACACTCTAACAATAATTATTTAGATAATGAATGATGAAGATATATTTAAATTTATGCTATATTCAGAGAAAAATATGAAAAAATTTATATTTTACCTATATAGCAGCAGTTAAATGAATCCGCTGCTATAGGTCTATTGCAGTGGTTAGGTAACCACTGCCATACCATGTATTACTAACCGTTACCATAGTTGTGAGATATGGTAGTGGTTGTAAATAACCACTGCCATTGATTTGAGATATAGTCGAGGTTACGCATAACTGCTGCAATAGATCAAACCTATTGCAGTGGTTGATTAACCACTGCTATATATCAGACATATGGCAGTGATTATGTACAACCACTATCATAGATTTTGATTTATGATAGTGGTTATGCAGTAACTGCTGCTATATATAATCTGTGATAGTGATTACGAATAACCACTGGTATAGGTCAAAACTATGACAGTAGTCATGCATAACTACTACTATAGATTCTATGACAGCAGTTTTCAAACTACTGCAGTAGTAAATGTTGCCATAGGTCCTTTCTATAGTAGTGTAAGTTCAATACATAGTCAGATTGTAAGTCAAAATTTATATCAAATCAATATATTTTTTAAAATATATTTCATATTTCAAATCAAATAATTCATAAAGCCATATGATATCGAAATCAACCAGTATCTATATTTGATCATAAATCACTTAATACTTCATAAAAAGTAATATTCAGTAATTCAAAATACATGTATCATATTCATAAATTATGAATAATCTAATATAAAAAATATTTTATAATTTACCAACAAATCTATAAAAAGTGAAGCATTCTTACCTCACACATACTCCAACAAATCTACAAAATTTCATAAATTCCTCTTTAGAATCTTCAGTTCATAGATCATATTGTAATATCCTACCACTGGACATCTTCTTATCGAGATGATTATACCTCTATACAAAATTAAGTCCACTAATTAGAAAGAATTCAAAAAATTAAGAAAGATATGTTTCACAGATAGTCATATCCAACAACTCAGGTCAGTTGGTCATCTAATTTCATCTAATCAAAAATTATACTAAGATATAAGTGGTTCAACGGAGATCAAGAATGATTAAATCAGTAATATTTGACAAGAGTTATGGTAGAGCTTGGTACGATGCTCAACAATCAAAGATCAGTTGAATCAAATAATTTATTTAATTAAAATCAGATTAAGATACAATTAGCTCCATAGAGATCAAATAAATCAAATCTAATGGTATCCAGATCCAGCCAAGTGGGTGCTGGCATACTATTCAGTGACCACCTATCAGGATCCTTCAATAAGCTCGATCAAAATTATCGAAAGAAAGTCCTTTACTTGATCAAGCTTAGAGAAATAAATTTCATAGAGAGAAATAATTTTAGAGAGAGAAATTTATTGAGAGAGAAAGTAGAATTTTAGAGAGAGAAGTAGAGTGAGAAAGTGGAGAGAGAAAGTGAAAGAGAGAGGAAAGGAAAGGAGAGAAGGAAGGGAGAGAACTCTCTCTCTCTCTCTTCTTTCTTTCTTTCCTTCTCTTCTTTCTCTTTTCTTTTTTCTTCTTTTCTTCTTCCCTTCTCTTTCTCTCCCTTCCTTTGGTTCCATGGGAAATAGGGAATTATTTTTTCTTTATTTTTAGAATAAGTAGCACCACCAACGATGGCTGGAGTTAGATGGTGTAGCCCAAAGATTCTAGATTGATAGTCGATAATGACCACCAGTGCCGAAAAATCAAAAGAACAAGAGGCGATAACAAGAGAAAATAGGGAATTTTTAAATTGATCCAAGCCCTTCCTTTCCAATAAAAATCTAGTGATAGCTAGCAAGAAACATGACCTAACAGCTAAGAAAGAAAGGAAGGAGGAGTCTCAGCCTCTTACCAAGCTTTTCCTGCAGCTATTCTGTTGAAATCCGGTGAACATGAGAGGAAGAAGATAGGCCTTTCTTTTGATGAAAATGATGGCCGGTAGTAGGGGTTTCATAAGGAACCTTATTCCTTTAAATAGAGGTGGAGAGGGGAGGAGTTGGACTCCTTCCCGGAGTCATTCATTGACTTTGGGAGTCCAATAGGAGAAGACTCCTAATGAGACAAAGGGAGTCTTCTCGCTCCTAAAGAGAGGGATGTTGCGGTCCGGTCAGTCAGGCTCATAAGGTCGGACCGGCTCCCGAGATGTGTCTGTAGCCTGTGTCAGACGTAAGGCAGCCCCATCCGCCTATGAGATATTATCCTTTTGGGCATCCCCGTGGGTCCCTGCATGGCTTTGTCCCCATGGGCCACCTTACAACCAAAAGGCGCTTCATAGATGGCTGGAGGGTTTCGATGCCTTATAAGGTGAGGTGGCTTGACTGAATTGTCGATGTGGGACTAAAGAGTCCGCTCCCCCTCTACAATAGTGGCCCCTCCAGTCAGAGGACCGAGCCCATCGGGGGGAGACCTGCATGGGCCACTAGTGTTGTGGTTCGATCAGCCAGACTCATAAGGCCAAATCGGCTCCCGGGACGTACTCGTATCCTATGTCGGACGTAAGACGATCCCATCCATCTGTGAGGTATTGTCTGTTTTGGGCATCCCCATGGGTCCCCGCACGGTTTTGTCCCTGTGGGCTACTTTGCGGGCCAAAAGGTGCCTCACAAAGAGCTGGAGGGTTTTGATGCTTTATAAGGTGAGGTGGTCTGACTGAACAACCGATATGGGACTAAAGAGTCCGCTCCCCCTCAGCAACAAGGAAGGTTTTCAACCTCTTAACGAGAGTCTTCTATGTTTTTTTCTTCTTTTTTTGGTGCTTTAATGATCATGTGAATCTTTTTTTCTAGTGGCTAATTAGGCCTAATTAGGCTCGATATTATAGATAGATCAACAATCATAATACCAAAATAAGGACAAATTAGTTGAGGCTCTACAAGTTCTCATCCTTTTCTTGAATTAGTTATACCACATGCATATTGTGCTTAACAATAATAGAATCAATATAAGTTTGTCTATAAGCAAAAGAATATCTTTGGCTTAAGGGGGAAACTGACCATGATACCATTTTCAATTCCTATGTTAAGTTAAGTCTGTTTTTAATCCTTCACATTTCATTAAATTCATAATGACATGGATCTATGTTCCATAACTTTTAATGACAAATTATGCTCAAGGTATATGCTGATGATGTGATATAACATTATAAAAGTCTTAGCTAACTAGAGATATTTCCTAATGGCGAGCGTTGCGGCCAATCCCCCATTGCACCCATCGCTGGAGAAGAGCACCTGCAAAAGAAGTCCGCACTGATCGGAGTTATATCCAGTGGGGACCCTCCGATGCTTAAGTCAGTGGGGAGTGGTGAATAGCAGATGAAAATTTTGAATAGCAGAGTCTCAGCCTAAAATTGTCTTACCAATGTTATTCATTTACCTCCCTTTTATAGATGATTCAGATATAACCGTCGAGCATGTGGTCCAGCTTTTTATGGTATTAAACTGTCGGGCCATAATCATAGAGTTAATGGGCTGTTTATGCCCACTAATAATTGTGACATATAGTTGATAACCATTTATAATGATTTGATATGTAGGTTCCGTACATTCCGGCATTATGTGATCGTGGGAAGATAAGCCGACTATATGTCGGTAGTCGTGAAGATCCGAATGAACATTGGTCGGTAACTCTGATATGCCGATGGTCATCGATCGGATATTAACCGAGTTATTGTGGTTGTCCGTTGATGGTTAAGAATAGCTGACCGTCAGTCGGTCAACTGATTATCAGTCGGCATGCTATGTTTATGAAGTCAATCTACAGTCAGAATTGGGGTTGATTGAATTATCCCAATAGTTGCCCTCCACTCCCAAGTCCAAGATGGCCTAACGTGCATATTATCACGTGGTTTGTCATATTGGACGAAGGGAGTTATCACATCACGTACTGCTTCGAGCCCCGATTTAACTGCTAGCATTAATGATTTTGGAAATATGAGAGGTCTCCAGCTATTTTATTATTTCGATAACTGTGAGATCATCATTGGGCTATCATTTCAAGAAGATAATTCGGCACCCAAAAAATTCGGACGATTTGATTCTGACCAATAGATCTTGGCCACGTGTCCAAATACCATTGGCTCTGTGTTATTCACATGGATAACAGTGAGGTGGTGTGATCTGAGAGTAGGTGCGTTGAACCATCCGATCAATGGTCGGTCTCGATGTTGCCACGTATTGACATCTGAAGAGATTTTGATTTTATCGATTTCATCAGGACCGTTGAGGGGTTATATATACATAAAGTCACTTTCACCCAGGCTTTACTTTTGTATTTGTCGCCTCTTTACAACTGAAGGTTCTGCTGCCTCTCTGCAACAGAAGATTCTGCTGCCCCAGCACTAGGAGCTTTCCATGTCTTTCGCACCATCTTTGGCTTCAGGTCGAGTTTTCCTTCCTTCTCTTAGAATTTTTCTCTTAGGATTTTTCTCCTCTTTTCTAGTTTTCATTTTCGATGGTTGGTAAGAAGGCTTCATCTTCTTGGGATAGTCGGTTAGGAAATCTGACCGACGACTCTCTTTCGGATCTGAAAATGGAAGCTTTTTCTTATCCGAGCTCAATGTTGCACGGCTTCGGGAATAGTACCGTATCTCAGAGCAATATCAATTTTTCGCTCTTAGTCTGGATGGTCGGGTGAACTCTCCTCCTCTGGGTCAGGTCGCATTTTATGTCGAAAACTTTCAGGTCGGTCTTCGATTTTTGATTCCTAAGTTCGTCTAGAATCTTCTTGATTACTATGGTCTCTATCCTGCTCAGCTGGCTCTGAACTTCATCCGACTGATAATTAGTTTTGCTTTATTATGTCGGCTTATACCGAATGAACCTCATCCTTCTTTTTTTGATCTTCTTTGTCCTTCATCCTCATCCGAAGACCAAGAGTTGGTGGTTCTTCAACCTGAGAAAAGGTCTTTCTTTCATCTCCGATCTTCCATCGTCTATTCATGGATAGAAAACCAATTTTCTTTATCTCTTCTTCTTCTCCCTAGGCCTTCCTTCATGCTGGGGCAATCCAAGAACTGGCCTCAATGAGAACAGTCGGGTGGATGCCAATGATCAGAAAGATTTCTTCCGATTGAAAGACATGAAAGTTCCACCGCAACGAGAGCTGATGACCGAACTAGCTCTCTATGATGTCGGACTTAGTTTGGTAACTTCCTTAGATATAACATAGTTGGTAATTTCTTTTTTCTTTCGTCTGTTTCTGAGTTTTGTACTGATCTTTTGTTTTGATTACAGCTATGCAAACAAGGGCACGAGTGTCAGCTGCCGACATCCGCATACATGCTGTCAAGAAGAAGGCAGTAGCTGAAGCTAGACCTTCCCGACCGTCAAAGAAGAGTCGGTTCGCTACTCTGTCGGTACCGACAAGAGAATCCGACATTCCATCAGAGACAGTTCCCGAGCCGATCCTAGCATTATCGGCCCCAACAATGCTTCTTCCGACTAAGGCACCATCTACTGAAGCTGGGACGGTGAGAGATAAGGAGCTACGATAGAACCATCGGTGGCTCCATCAATGGGGGTTCAGGTCAAATCGGTCGCGATCGAACCTCAGCAGTCTACGGCTGCACCAACTATTCCTCCAGCGAAACAGTCTCAGACACAGTCAAGTATTGATTTTCTGATGGTCTCAAGCGCATGACCGCCGACTGGAGAACGAGAAAAGGCACCGACAACTTTGACTGATGATGGGTCATCGCGGGCCTCCCAATGCTCTTCGACATCAGAATCTCTGAAGATGAGTCGGCCTTGGCCAATCCGGTATTGACCAAGTGGCTCATTGAAGCTGCTCTTCTCCCAACTGATAGGGAGAATAGGAAGATTCAGATGGAAGCCAAAATGTTCTCTTCCTTCTACCCGACGATACTTGGGTAATTTTTTGGCATTCCTCCTTTTTTTTATCGAACTTGACTTGTCTTATCTTTATTTTCAGTGGGCGCATGGTATGCATGCTCTAGAGAGTGGGTATCGATAGATCGCCGACTTTAGTCGATCTTGGATGGACAAAGTGATGGCTGCCAATGTTGAGAAGACTGTTGCCCTCGAACAACTTCAGGCAGCAACCAAATAGGAGGCAAAGCTTCAGGAAGAAATCTTCTGTCTGACAGCCGACCTTCAGTCCTCCAAAGTCAAGCTTGAGTCGGCTCATCAAAACATCACATCTCTCGAATCTCGGATCAGGAGTAAGAAGCACTCCATCCATCAGCTCCGACGAGAAAGGGATGGATGTATTGAAGAGCTAGAAGCAGAACGCGAAAGGCATCAGGCCACCGTGGAAACACTGGCGCTGGCCGATGCTGAGTCAGCCTCTGCAAGAGCTGAAGCTGAGTCAGTGAGGGATGCCCTGAGTCTGGCCGTTGAAAACCTTAAGAATTTGGAAGAATTCAAGGAAGAAATTCTCGAAGGTGGATTTGCTTCCTACTACGTTGGATACAAGGACGATCGAGATGCAATCGATAAATTATATCTGGACTTGGACTTGAGCAGCATCGTTCCTCCTGCTTCAAAAGAAGAAGCTACTGAAGAGGGCACCGTGCCAGCTAAAGATGATGCACCGACTGCACCAGGACCTGCTCCAACTATTGAAGCTGTGCTGGAGCAAGATGATGAAGAAATGACTGATGATCGATGTAGTATTTTCACTTTCTTTGTAATTAGATAAATTTTGTAATCGAACTTTGGTCTAATTTTTGTAACTTTTCTTCAATGAATGAAAAAAAATTTTTTAAGTATAAATTCTCTCTTCTTTTTGTGTACTTTCAATATCGTAGAATCATAGTCGGACAATCGAATACCAATCGATGAATCGAATGTTTAGTAATAACTATTATAGAATTTATTCATTAGTCGAATGTCGATCAACATACTTTACCTTTTAGGTATTTGGATAGATAGTGATAAGCCGAATATCCTTCGACTGACTGTAGTCAAGTCGGTATGTCTAAATATTTGATAAACGGTGGTAAGCCGAATATCTTTCGACTGACAGTAGTCAAGTCGGTGTGTTTTTGATTCGATCGAAGTCGAATCAGTATAATATTTTGCTTAGTTAAACTAAGTTGGCATAAGTAGTTGTTCGACTAGAGTCGGTTTTTATAGTGAAAATTGAAATGTAGTCGGTGTGTCGATTTTTACAGTGAAAAATTAAGATACAGTCGATAAGAATTGATCGTTCATTTATTGATCTACTATCATTTTGTAGTTGACTGAAGCTTTTATGATTCTAAAATTCAATGTTTAATTCTAAACATTATACATTTGAACAACTTTATTGATAATACATCTTCAAATTATCAGCATTCAAGTCTGAGAAATAGTTGTTCCATCAAGAGTTTCTAGCCGATATACGTCCGGTCGAAGTATTTTGATTATTCTGTAGGATCTTTCTCAATTTAGAGATAATTTTCATTAGTCCAGAGGCTTTGAAACTTTTACCTTGCTTAGGACCAGGTCTCCTGGATGGAAGACCTTCGGTTTAACATTTGCATTATAATACCGGACTACTCTTTGTCGATATGCTGCCATCCAAACTTGAGCTTGTCGTCGGACTTTCGAAAGTAAGTTTAGATCGACTCTTCAATATTCTGAATTACTCTGCTCATTGTATTGTTCCATCCTTACTGATGGTAATCCGATCTCAAGTGGGATCATCGCTTCTCTTCCATAAGCCAGGTTGAATGACGATTCTCCCGTCGGTATACGAGGGGTTGTTCGATATGCCCATAAAATCGGATACAGCTCTTCTACCCAGAGGCCTTTAGCTTCATTTAGTCTGATCTTTAGATCAGGTAGGATTGTTTGGTTGGTTACTTCCACCTCACCATTAGATTGTAGATGGCCGACTGATGTGAGCTTGTGCGTAATATAAAATTTTGCATAGAACTCTTTGAAGTTTTGATTGTCGAATTATCAACTATTGTCAGTGATGATGGTGTGTGGTAGACCGAATCTACATATGATTGACTTCTGAATGAAGTCTTCTATCTTACTTTCAGTGATTTGTATCAAAGATTCAGCTTCCACCCATTTGGTGAAATAATCAATGGCAATTACTATGAATTTTCTTTGACTAGTGCCGGAGGAAAAGGATCAAGTATATTAATTTTTTATTGCGCGAAGGATCATGGTGCAACAATTGATGTTAGCTGACTGGCCAGTTGACGTTGTATATTTGCATACTTCTGACATGGTTCACATCTTCGGACAATTTAGCTGCATCTTCTTCATGGTGGGCCAATAATATCCTTGTCGTAAGACTTTATAAGTCAGAGATTTATCTCCTAAGTAATTTTCACAAATTCCTTCATGAACTTCTCTGAGTGCATAGTCGGCATCTGATGGTCTTAAACTCTTTAGTAAGGGAAGAGAGAATGACCTTTTATAAAGTTGGCCATTCATCAAAATATATTGTGAAGCCATCCATCTAAGTCGTTTGGTTCTGAAGGATCTGCAGATAGAGTTTCATCAATCAAGTACTGGATGATCAGATCTATCCAGCTTGGCTCATCATTGACTTGTAGCACTTCTTCGACTTTATCAATACTCGATTATTCAAGGCATTCAATGAATGTTCGATCCAATGAGTTGAATGAAATGGTCGCAAGTCGAAAAAGTATATCGGCTCGAGCATTTTCTATTCTCAAAATGTGAAAGATCTCAAAATATTTTAAAATTGATGTAAGATCCTTCACTTTCTGAAGATACTTCATCATAGCGGGATCTCGGGCTTCAAATTCGCCCTTGACTTACCCGATAATCAATTGCGAGTCAGTGAAGACCTTCAGATTATCAATGTCAAGCTCCTTAACAATCTTCAAGCCGGCTAGAAGAGCCGGCTAGAAGAGTTTCATACTCGGCTTGATTATTTGAACTTTAAAATTGAATCAAAGGGCATATTCGGTTACAATTCCTTTGGAATTGATGAGGATGAGACCGGCTCCACTATCTTGTGCATTGGATGCTCCATCAATATGTAGCATCCATATCGATGTGGAGTCAAGCTTGAGAATTTTAACTGACTTTATTTTATCATTGGATTCATCCTCTAGATTATTGTCAGGTATAGTACACTTAACGATGAAGTCGGCCAAAACTTGTACCTTCATCGATGGACATGGATGATATTGGATATCAAACTCCTGAGTTTTATCATCCACTTCGCCATTCATCCTGAAGTATCAGGCCGATACAAAATCACTTTCAACGGCTGATCTATCAAGACAACAATGGGATGTGCTTGGAAGTATGGGCGAAGTCGCTATGCTGATATGATCAGGGCGTAAATAATTTTCTCCGCCCTAGAATATCTTATTTCAGTAGTATGAAGCACCTTACTGGTGTAGTAAATAGGCCATTGAATTTGATTTTCATCTTTTTGGATGAGTACCGAACTAACTGCTTCTGTCGAAGTCATCAAATAGAGATACAAAGTTTCTCCGACCTGTGGTTTTATAAGCAATGGTGGAGATGCTAGATATCTTTTTAGATCTTTGAAGGACTGTCGGCACTCATCTGACTATAAAAAATTATTTGCTTGTCTCAGGGTCTTAAAGAAGGATAAACATCTTTCTGTTGATCTTGAGATGAATCGACTGAGTGCGGCGATCCTTCCATTAAGTTGTTGTATCTCTTTCTTCGAGCTTGGATACTTCATATTGATAATAGCCTTTATTTTCTCAAGATTGACTTCGATTCCTCGTTGTAACATAAAAAATCTAAAAAAAATTTTAGAAGTTACTCCAAATGCACACTTGGTTAGATTTAATTTCATCTAATGTCATCGAAGTGTGCCGAAGGCTTCTTCCAAATCTCGAATATCATCAAAAGTTTGAGGGCTTTTCACCAGTATATCATCCACATAGACTTTCATATTTCACCCGATTTGTGTCTTGAATATTTTGTTGACTAACCGTTGATAAGTAGCTCTGATATTTTTAAACCAAATGGCATTACTTTGTAACAGTAGATGTCTTTGTCGGTTATGAAGGCTGTGTGCTCCTCATCTTTGGATGCCATCCGAATTTGATTATAGCCTGCAAAGGCATCCATGAAGCTTAAGATTCAGTGCTCTGAAGTCGTATCAACTAGTTGGTCGATCTTCGATAAGAAAAATTATCCTTCGAACAGATTTCATTTAGATTTGTATAGTCGATGCAAATTCTTCATTTCTCATTGACTTTTTTCACCATCACTACATTGACGAGCCAATCAAGATAATTAGCTTCTCTGATGAAATTAGCCGTGAGGAGCTTGTCAACTTCTTCATCGATGACTTTCTGCCTTTCGAAGTAAAGACCTTTCTTTATCTCACCAGTTTAATTTTGGATCAATGTTTAGTCGGTGGATTATTATCTCCAGAGAAATATCTGGCATATCAGTAGCCGACCAAGCAAAAATGTCAGCATTAGCTTTTAGTAGATTTATTAGTTGTTGCCACTCCGGATCAAGCAATTGCGATCCAATTTGGACCGTCTTCTCAGAATTTTTTCTTTAGTGGGATGGAAACCAGTTGCTCGGTTGGTTCACCTCTTTCTTCATTTTCGCTTTGGTCTAATTTATCAATGGACAAAGAGTCGTCAGGTTGATTATTCTGTGTGGAGATCAAGAAGCAACATCGAGCGAGTTGTTGATCTCCACACATCTTTCTGACTCCATTTCTTATTGGGAATCAGATAAATAGATGATATGTTGAGACTACTGCTCTAAGAAAATTAAGTCCAGATCGTCCAAGTATGGTATTATAAGCTGATGGAACTCGGATGACAATGAATGTCAGGAGAACAGTGCTTTGTTGAGGATCTGTTCCTGCAGTTAGTAGGAGAGTGATTTTTTCTTCTATAGTAACTACATCTCTAATGAAACCGACTAATGGCGTCGAGACTCTTCTAAAACAATCAGTCAGTAGTCACATTCGGGAGAAAGTCAAGTAAAAAAGAACATCTGTTGAGCTTCCATTATCAATTAAATTTTTTTACATCATAATTACTATCATCGTTGTTGCCCAGCTATGCAACCAAGGGGGGTGAATTGGGTTTTGAAATTTAAGTTAATTTAGAACCATAAGGATTAAGTAATACTAAGCAAGTTATATGTAGTGAGTGATTGAAGTAAGGTGTAGCAATAAGATGCAAGAATGTAAGAAAGTAAATAAATTTAGGAAGAGAGCAAGTAAGCACACTACAAACAATCAAGATTTATAGTGGTTCGTTGCCAATCTTGCACCTACATCCACTCCCCAAGCTCCTACTTAGGAATTCAAATCCACTAAACCGTATTCAATAAGAATACAACGTCGGTACCTCTGCCTCTAGCTATCTCAAGCTAGAACATTTATTTTCAGGTACAAGCCAATCCAATACAATCCGATTCAAGGTTCGGACCAATCTTTTCAAATTTTGAAACCCTTTCAAAACTAAAATCAAGACAAAATAGAGTATATGAGTTAATCACATAAAATATAAATTTAGCTCCTTTAATGAGCAAATAAATTTTAAATACACTTTACAAAATACGAAAGAAGCTTTTCTGATTTCTCTCAAGGTGGTTGAAGACTTGAATGAGCTCTTGAGGGGTTCATGAACTTGAATTGAAAGCTTCTTTTGCTTGAAGAGGTCTTTGTGCTTAGGGCTGAAATGAATGCTTGAATCTCTTGAAAATCTTATCTTTTTTCTCCTTTAAGTGCCTTCATATCTTCAATAGATGCTAGAGACAAATCTGAGCTGAAATGGAG